>CBVK0103146711.1:0-13248 GCA_900067695.1 Picea abies
ACTTTGCAGTCCTTTGTCATATTTATTATTTGTATGATCATTTATATGTTGTAAACCATTGATCCTACACACACATTAGCAGTGTTTCCTAGACTAGACAAGTCATAAACATTACATTCTTCTTCTATCAAACCTGCATGATCTCCTGGCTCTGTCTAATCTGGAAAATGATCTTCTTATTCAATATCATCTTTGTTGGCACAAGGGCAGACTCAGGGTTCAACACTTCAATAGTACACCAACAAAACCCTAACTACCAGCCCTTTCGGCAACACCTGTGAAGCAAATGAAGTCCCACCCGAGGTAGAGGCAGGGGTGGTTGTAGGACTCAAGTGTCTGCAACCTTAGCTAGGACACAGATCTGTGATTGTACTACTTAATAAATCACTTAGCACCTTTGGTTCCTTAATATACAATTGTTATCTACTTCACTGATAAAACAAAGCCTCGCAATATTCACATTATACTACTGTATCCAAGCACTTAGCATAGGTAAACAGATCAGATTAATCATTAAGCACATCCATATATATCAGATCTATCATTCCCACATATAATAATCACAAAGAAAGTAGATATATCCAACTACATCAAAGCACTTATCAAAACAAGACATAAACTCATTAAGACAAGAACAAAGCATCATAACACAGGATTTACGTGGTTCACCCCTCTCCTAGGGCTACATTCAGCAACTCTTCTTCTTTATAGTCTTTGGTCACTCGATTACAAGCATAGAGCCTCAAAACCCTTACTACGTACAAGACAGAAGATCTGCGCAGCTCACTAGATCCCTCTTCCTTGCATTATATAACTAAGCCTCCTATCGCATTGCACAGGGACTTGCACTTAGCTCTACAAGTCTTACATAGAATGCACAAAGCCTTGATCACACAGATTCAACTCTTGGCACTTAGCCTACATCACATAGATATATCATCCACTACTTCTCTATATGGCCTAGACATCTATATATACATACAAAATAGGCCTAAACATGGGTAAACCCATGGGCTGACATCCCCTTCCCATTACATATTCCCAAAAACACAAAAAGGGAGTCGAGATCCCGTGATCTCCACTTTGTCTTGCGCTCCTCCTTAGACAGGCTGTCAAAGTTCCAAAATAGGTTATCATGACCAAAAACTTCCCAAAACTTGGTCAAGGGCCAACAATCTTCTTCTTTAACATGACTATATTTAACTGGCCTTCCTCTTGGATCATATCTAACAACAAATGACCAATCCCTCTAACCTAGAACATTTTAGTAAAATACATGTTCACATTGGATTGGAAAAACATAGCGATCATTTCCTCTTTAAAACGTTATTGTTTTAATCATCAGATATTCAGTGGCATGCTGAATATAAGTTCTTTCCTCATCGTGTTCATGCATTCGTAAGCTATACCATTTGACGTCGAACAGAACTAATTTGAAGGAATTAAATTCATACTCAAGTATATCATTCAAATACCCATAGTATCTATTTTTAGATTCTCATGGATGTCTTTCACTCCTAGAGGAAACATTAGTGACCTGGAATACTGCAGTTATCCCACTATTAGAATTTTTCGTGGTTTCATCCAACTGTTTGATGTGAAATTTACGACCATTGCACCACATAGCCTTGTGGTGTTTCGACTGCAATATGCCAGATATGTAAAAGATGCATTGTTAATTAATAAATTAACATATTTATATAACTTGGAAAGTATCTGAAAAAAGATAGTACACATGTAGTCACATTAATATAATATAAAATAATTGAATAAAATGGGTGAATTTGTTTTCCTTTCCATCTTTCAAACCATATGCTAAATCAGTTTCCCTTTGCATAACATTGGCATCTTTGTTACGACGAGCTTCTCTAACCAATTCAGATAGTCATTTCCATGATAACCTACCTCCATGATGTTGTTTACATCTTTCAACCCACGCATTCATCTAGTCAATATTGTTTGCAATGTATAAATGCAGTGCATCCCAATCTTGACCATCTAAATCAAAAAATCATAATTCACCAATATTAAATATATAACCATGCTAAATATTAATAATTGATGAAATAACAAATATTAATATATTAATGAGTATGATCATATAAACAAAAAACAAAAAATTATATGTATTAATATAAATATCCACAATTATTAATATATTACCTCTCATTTTTTTCATTCTACCTTTCCGCAACAGGTGCTCATGATCTTCAAATTTTTTGATGGATTTCACATCCCAAATGTGATCCACTGCATGCATAGTCGACGCTACTAATTTAGGAAGATACTGACTAATATACATAATGGATTGATATACCATATAACCCTCCACCATAGAACCCCCAGGATGGGCTCTTTTTCTAACAAAAGCCTTCAATGATTTCAAGTGCCTCTCCACCATCCACATTGACCTTGTGTGTACAGGTCCACACATTTCAATCTCCTCAACTTGGTTGTTGAGTTGCCCAAAGCACATATATTTTGGGATTATTCTAGATTAGGATATGCAAAAAATGAGCATTATGATGAAGCCCTTGAACTCTTTTTTAAGATGAAAAGGGCTTGCATAAAGCCTGACGTAATTATCTGCACATTCCAACTAGAAGCTTAACATGATTATTTTGGGTCACATGTGGTTTTGAATCTTATTGTAATTACATTGCATTCCCAAAATGGAAACCCAATGCAATTACTGTTCGAACAAGTAGGTTGGAGGTAGATATTTCTGCATTTCACACATTAGCCGAGGAATTTCTCTCTTCCAATACTTTATATCATCTTCATGGATTTATTTCAATGACAACCATCTATAGATCATGATGCAAGAAAATAGCATCTTTCAACAAAACATATAAATACATATTACATTACAAGTAAAACACATGTCATCAAGTACAACAAAAATTTGATTTTTTTTTTGGAATATATATTGCAGCTACTTACCTCATGTATTTTCCAAGATCATATATAACATGTTTGACATTGTTGTCAAAGTCATTTGGGAGAGATAGAGGTAGAACATACTGTAACAATAAAAATGAATCGTTACTTGTTCAAAACTAGACAAAAAAATAAAAATATCAAAAAATGTACACGACCAATATATAAATATGGATACTAAATTGATTAATTACCTTAATGAAGGTATGCCAATCATGTGTTTTTACCCCACCAAATTCACCTTTCTTTGTTAAGATATTCTTTATGTTTGAACAAAAACCTGTGGGAAATTTAATTTTTTGAATGATCTCTTTTACACCATTGCTTTGTTGCTTTGTTAATAACCATGGAAGGTTATTTTGGACTCCATCGTTATTTGATTGGATCATACTTTGCATTGCATGATTGGATTCCCGAATGTCATTACAAATTTTGACAATTTTTTCTTTATCCCTCCTGTCATCTATGATTCACCATAATGTTTATGTCACATTCTTCCCAACATGCATTGTATCAAATAAATGAACTATTTTTAGGTCCTTATAGTAAGGCAACCTCATGAATTGAGTGGGATAACATTTCATTCCTCGTGGAAGCCCATTAATACTACCTTCATGACGACGACATTGATGAATCATAAAAAAAATCAGAATACTATTTATCAAATGCAGTAAAATAAAATTTCAAAACATGATTCCATTTACGATACATAAACAAAATGCGTACCTCGAGGATTAATTCTGTCATATGACAACTTCCATAGGCGAGGTGTCATTCTTTGTGGTTTTAGTCTAGTTTCTTGTTTCCCATTGAAAATATCTTTTTCAGTAGTACGATACTTATGGTTCTTAGAAAGGAAGTTTCTATACTCATCAAACACCTCCTTTCCTAAACTTTTTGACCAACGATATTTCACCTTAGGACCAAAAACTGGACATGCAAACTTACCCTTTGTCTGAAGACCTGCAATAGATGGATTAATATCAATTATTAATATATATACGAAATGATTATTTAAACAACATGCATGATATAATCAATTAATTATATACTATGCAAGCATGTAGTATGGAATGTTACATACCATAAAAATGTGTTAGTCCTGGGGCATCATGAATTGTCCATAAAAGTATTCCACGACATTGAAATCTCTTCTGCCCAATTGGTTTACAAATGTCATACATAGTGATGCCCTCCCATAACTTTAGTAGCTCGTCTATAAGAGGCTCGATA
Source organism: Picea abies (assembly GCA_900067695.1). Lineage (NCBI taxonomy): Eukaryota > Viridiplantae > Streptophyta > Pinopsida > Pinales > Pinaceae > Picea > Picea abies. The sequence goes on from CBVK0103146711.1 coordinate 4,174, forward strand.
TAGACATTCATATCTTTAACTTGGTACTTACCTAATTGTGTGAAATTACACGAGATTACTACCATGGTATGTATATATACATAAATAAATAAATAAAAGATGTTATGCAAAAAAAGAGAAAAATGAAAAATTGAAATTCGAAAAATTAATGTAAATAAATACCTGGAATAATCATTGTCAACATTATGTGATCCCTCTTTATTGACATCCAAGGAGGAATGTTATTGTTGATAACAAAAATAGGCCACACTGAGTAAGCAAACCGAAGCTCTCCAAATGGATTAACACCGTCAGTTGCCAATGAAAGCCTAACATTACGAGGTTCATCTGCAAATTCTGGCCATTTTGCAGCAATTTCCTTAAATGCATAACCATCTGTAGGCATTCGAAGAACACCATCTTCAATTTTATTTCGTGCATGGTAATCCATAAACTGTGCTATGCTTTGACACCTGAACAGTCGCTGCAAACATGGAATTACGGGAATATGTCGAAGAACCTTTCGAGGGACCGTTTTTGTTACTTGATTGGTTCGATATCTACTGATACCACATACCGGACATTCTGTTTTCGACGCATGTTGTCCATAATATATAATATGATCATCAGGACATGCATCTATACTTTGATACTCCATTCAAATGTCTTTCATAATGGCATGCAAATCTCGATATGTGCAAGGTAAAATATTTGACGAGGGTAACAAAAATTCACCTAACAATCTAAAACATAAAAAATAAATAGTTAATGTAAAGAATAGGGATTGTAAATTAATATTGCATTTTTATTTTACACATTAATTAACACTAAAAAAAATGGGGAATAGTCAACCTTTATGTGGATGCGAAGTAACATATTACATACCTTAGGATCTGTGTCATACATGTGTTAGACAAATGATTCGTAACTTTCAAATTCACCAACAACAATGTAGTGGAGAGAATATTTTCTCTTGACCCTTTATAAAGTCGTTTATTTGCCTTTTCAATCAAAGGTTCATCATAAATACCATCACTATTGTCCCCATGATCCTCATCTGGATGACCGAATAAGTCTTGAATCATTTAATTTGTCTCATCAACTTGAACTATGTTATTATTTTCATCTACTTCCATGGAATCATTAACTTGATCTTCATTATCTGCTTCAACTTCTTCATATTGTACTACAACATCATTTCTGCTACTACTTGGTGCTTTGTGCATAAAGTTAGGGGGTAAATCTAACTTTATAATTACAAACAATCATGAAAAATTAGTGCATGTATAAAACATTATAAAATTTGAGAATATAATAAATATTAAAATAGATAATGAATGTATATACCATCGGACGATATTCATTTGATCACCCGTCCATGTGCCCATATTTTCTACAATGTTTTGTAGCTGTTGCTATTAAAACTCTTTCAGGATGTCTAGTACAACAATTTTTGCAAGGGCAATAACATTTACCGTCACCCTTTTCACCCTCTTTAATTCTTTTCCCACCTCTAATGTTTTCTGACATTCTTCCCCACAGACTTATACTGAAACAAATATCTATTTTTTGTCCGCCGAGAAGACCCGCAAACCCTTTTTGAAGCATCGTTATTATAGCAAACTTGTCGCAACATCCGTCAAATGCAACATATTTATAGATTTTGTAACGTCGCAATTCCGACGTAAAAAAGTCCTAAGTGACCGTTGTTATTTTGACTTGGTGAACATACTAAGGTGACCATTGGAGGTGAAAAGCTAGTTTCCAAAACATCGCAATTGTGACATACATTTTCACAAATGTGGCAAGAGAGACGTTCCAGTGGAAAACATGGCAAGAGTGACGTTAACATGGCAAGAGTGACGTTCTAGTGGAAAACGTGGCAAGAGCGACGTTAACGTGGAAAGACCGACGTTAACGTGGCAAGAGATACATCAACGTGGCAAGAGCGACGTTATCGGGCAACATGATTTATTTTTTATATAAATTTCCTCTATTTTGAGACAATATGGACAATTTTGTCCATAACGCCGCAAATAAAACGTCGGAATTTTTACAATATGTAGTAGTGGAGGGATAAGGTGGGTGGCATTAAATGAAGGAGGAGGCAGCGAATGGGGAAGGATATGAGGGGGCAGAGGCCTTCGAGAGATTTTATGAAATTATTGGAAGAGAAGGATTGTATTTTGTTGTCTGTGATATTGTTATGGTTTGGGAGTTTGGGTGGACTGTTACAGGGGTGCACCAGGTTGCTGGGATTTTTGGGCTCAAGGGCCAGGAATCCTCATAGAATCCCAGAGCTAGGGAGCCATACATGCTCTATTCCTAGCTGGTAGGGAGGAAAGATTCAGTTTTGGGCAGAGTTTGGGCATAGCAGCGGAGAGGACAACTAGAGATTGGGGAATTAGCATCAGACAGAGGTATGAATTTCATGAATTTGTTGTGTTATGTGGTTGTTAATTAAATTTACCTTCATGCTATTAATAAATTTAATTTATGTTGGATAATAAATGATTATACGTTGATGATTGAATTGTACAGGATATAATTTCTTCATTCTTTAATTTTAGCTTGTATTTTTATAAGGCTCTATGGGGACAGAGACCTTACAAAAACAAGAAATATTGAGAAATCATGGATAGGGCCTTATGTTTTCAAAAAAAATCGACCGATTAGAACAGTTCAACTTCAAATATTATTATGGAATCCATTCAATAAAGTAATTAATGGAGCTCATTTAAAAAAGTATTATACATAGAAGGTGAGAAAACCTCTTGGAAAAATTAGCAGGATAAATTCCAATAAGGACCAACTAGAGTTGGAAAGGAAAATATAACAGTGTGGTCAAATTCAGAAAAATATAGACTAATCACATCATTAAGAAAATAAATCATGCTTGTATTATTAAACCAAAGTCGGATATAAAATTCATGTATAGAAATATAGGCATAAAAAACAACTAGAGGGAAAGATAAGTATTAAAGAACTTTCAAAGCCTCAAAGAAAAGAAAGGAAAATAAGAATGGAGAGAGAAATAATCCCTTGGTCAAGCCATAGAATAAGTAGAAGAATACATGATAGATGCACCACTCCATCTCCTGAATTAAAAAAAATCCTCATGAAAATACATTCAATTGATTGAGACAGATCCCAATCAGGAAAGATAGATTCAAGCGAGCATGGTTCAAGTGAGCATGGTTATCATACAAATGGGGGGAAGTACAAAAGAATGGAGGAGACAAATATCTATCAAGAACATAGACTAAGTAGTTCCAACAATAAAAAACCCAATGAATCAAGAGAAAGATTCGATCAATCCATATACCGACCACACATCAATAGAGGAGACCTAGTCGACCGAACACAAGAAAACACTAACCATGAAAAAATTGACTCCAAAAAAGGAGGTTCATTTAAGTCGCAGTAGGAAAGGACCGACGAGAATCATAGAAACATTATTGACCAACACGATGGAGAATATCGTTGCACAACCATCAATATAATTTCCAGTTGCCTCGACATGTAAGATAACTAATTGCAAAACACTTCAGTTAATGATTGATAGGACCCACATGAATTCCAACTAAGCAATAAACTAGACATCCACTCATATGGGTTGACCATATTTGTAATAATTATAATAGAAGCGTGTGAATCTAGGGAACAACTAGATGCATTTAATACGAATTTTCATCTACCGCCTATAAATTTGGAAAATGCATATGAATTTCCCTCACTATTATTTTCTCCCCCGCAGTCGAGTATGGAGTCGACTGTGCAACCAAGTGAACTTGCAACCTCTCCCGACTTATTGAATACCATCGATATAGGCCTATAAATGCCAAGAATGAGAGGACAAGTCTCAAAGGTAACGAAAGGGTTGAGACCAAGACAAAGGTTTGACAAAACAACAATGGCCTCGTTACAAATATGAATGCAGAACACCCAACCATTGTGACTATAGGAGATAGACTGGGACAAGCAATGGAAATTTTTTACAGAATGGGGAATGTAGAAGAGTTTTTCGGAGCCTAAAATTGAATTCTTGGAAAAGGCCAAAATCAAGCACATATTGGAAGCACCACTAGTCAGCGACTTAGGGTGATGGAAGGAAGAAGCAAAAAATATTTTGTTCAACATTTTTCATCAGGGATATGTTTGGCTTGACCACCCCATAGAAATAACATGCCGTCTTATTCATCGAATTAATGGTATTCCAAAGACGGGGGTCACAGTGACGAAGACATCAAATGTTAATGACTGGATACATTTTTTAACTAGGTCGACAACAACCAAAAATTACAAGGGCCTACTCATCAAAAAAATCACCAACCTATAGGCAAGGTGGATTTCCATAATTGTATATTTTTTCTTCACACCAGTGGGTCGAGTGTCATATGTCAATATGATGATGATAGAATCAATAAGACAAGTCTTTCAGAAAGCATAAACTTTCAACTGATCGAAGTACCTGGATGACATCATTCATACTATCTGTTACATCAATTTTTTCCTCACTCCATGCAGCTTGATTAGATGGCCTTCCATTTCCTCTGGAGACTTGAAGTCCCCAATGGAGTCTCTAATTATTTTACAAGGAAAATATCTTTATGGCTAGGGGTAAACAACAACAGACTATAAAGAGTGCCAAGAATCTGGTAAAAAGGGGTAAGCCTCATTTCTTGTTCAGGGTAAACCACTAACTATAAAGAGTGCCAAGAATTTGGTAAGGATATTACTTTCCTGTCTTTATTAATATTGATACAAATGGAGTAGTATAGTCTAGTTGGTGAGCCTACATTCAAAATAAAGAAAGTACCAATGATGGAAAAGTATATAATTTTTTCAACATAATAAGAAGGTACTTCTGGTTCGATGACACCCCAAGAAATGTTTCGACTATGGGTCAGAAAATTGAAAGACAGTACACATAGGTGGTGGGTTCAGAAACCAATACATTGAGACTTTCCAACTCCTTTCCACATTCAACTAGAACTCAATTTCACCGATATTTGATGCAAAGTCGAGTCAACCCCATAATCGGAGGAAATTCATTATCAGCCGATGACAGTATAAACATTCATGGAGATAGAAAAACAAATAGGCCAGGAAATAGAAATTCCTCCCGAAGTTAACTAGTCGTGATTTCCCTTTATTCTTCCTTTTACCAATGGAGAGTAGGAGGAGAAAAGAGAAGAAGAGATTTATGCAATTTCCTTTGTCAAATACTTGGAAGCCCTGGAAATAATCCCTACAAATTCATCACTAGGAAAAATAAAGTAGCCAACAGAAAAGGACAAAGGTAAAAAGGATGTCAGATTCAAAGAATTAGCCATTGACACAGAAGAAATTTGGATGGAAATTTTTTAGTCGAATGGAGGTATTGATTTCAATGACCCTGTTATCCAAGAAAAAAATACTAGAATTACAAGCAAGATCGCTAGAAAAATAAAGTAAATAAAGAGGAAGACTCGGCAAGAGACTGCTACGACGAAGAATATATACAGTTTATCGGTTGAAACTAGGATGAAAGAAGATATGGAAAAGGCTAATATACAAAAGAAACAAGTTAAGCAAATTAAAAGTACAATCTAACAGATTGAAACAAGAGAAGCGAATAAGAAGAATACCCTTTAGGAATGGACCAACATTGTTAGTCCAGCATAGGTCACAACCAACTGCAAAAAATGGGAACTCAGGATGAGGCTAATACCAGAAAAGAAAAGAACAACTGAAGCAAAAATCAACTTAACAATAGACTCAAGTCCAACCAAGACAATGGTTGTAGTAGAAGAATGACCAAAAAAAAGGAAGAAGAGACAACTTATAATTGACTTAAAGAATGAATGAAAGAAAGGACAAAGTCTGTCAGGAGGACAAAACTCATGTGAATAATGCAACTCAATCAACTACTCCCAAAAAAATGTGGATATTATAAGTTGATTACCATCTCACCTGAATATAAAAATCACAATGTTACCTATGTATATTTAAATTTAGGAAAGCCAATAGAGATTCAATCATCATCGGGAATTGGGATCAGTTGAGCAAACAATATGCATTTTACAACACATCAATAAATGGTGAGTTGATGCAAAAAATATGAGTCTTGCAGCATATAATGAAATAAGATGGACTACTTATGCATAAGAATAGAGTTTACATTCCTAGTTCCAGAGATATTAGGAATTTGGTACTAAAAAAAATGCATAATGTTCCATATGTGGGACATCTCGGTTACCAAAAAACAATTGCAACAGTAAGAAGCCAATTGATTTGGCTAGGAATGAAGAAGGATGTTGTTGATTACATTGCCAGAAGTATGGAATGTCTGAGAGTGAAAGATGAGCATAGACACCCAATGGGTTTGCTACAACCATTACCAATTCCAGAGAATAAATGGGAAGTGGTAACCATCTATTTTATCACTAAGATTCCTAGGAAAGAAAGGAAACATGATTTAATAATGGTAGTGGTTGATAAATTGACAAAGGATACTCATTTCGTTGTTGTAAAAATGAGTTATATAAAAGTTAATATTGCATAAATTTACATGAAGGAGATTGCTAGGTTGCATGTAATGCCTAAGGAAAATGTATCATATAGAGATACAAAGTTTACTTCTAATTTATGGAGAGTATTATTAAATGGGCAGATAGAAAGAGTCGACCAAGTGATTGAGGACATGTTGAGAATGTATTTGATGGATAAGGCATCAAAGTGGGAAGATTACTTGCATTTGGTTGAGTTTTCGTATTATAATGGTATCAAGATTCATTGAATATGAAACCATTTGAATCTTTGTATGGTAGAAAATGCAATTCTCAAGTAAGTTGGGACAACCCAACCGACATAGTAGAAATTGGGTCAGAATTGATCAAGGATATGGAAGACTAGATGGTTAAAATTAAGCATAATTTGAAGGAAGCACAAGATATATAGAATACTTATGCATATGAGAATAGGATATATAAAGAATTTAAAGTGGGAGAGCATGTGATTTTGAAAGTTAATCCCAATAAGAGATCATTGAAATTGGGTAGTTGTACAAAGCTAGCAACCCGATTCTATGGTCCATTTGAGATATTGGATAGAATATGGCCAATTTCATACATGCTTGCATTTTCGGTTTCCATGAATGTGAATAATGTATTTCATGTCTCTTTGTTGAAAAAGTATGTACATGATCATAGCCATGTTATTGATTGGAATTTGATTCAAGTGGAGCAAGAAAGAGACTTTTAGGTCCAACAAGTGTGCATATTAGACAAAAAAGTCAAAATGCTCTGGAATCAAGTCATAGAACTGGTAAAAGTTTAGTGGACCTGCTATGGTCCTGAAGATTCTAGCTGGGAGCATGAATATGCCATGTGGCTAGAGTACCCATGAATTTTTGAATAATTTTTGAAATATTGATTTATGTTTTGTATATGAACTAAGGATAGTGTCAAAATAAGGGGGAGGGAAATGAAATACCCCAGTTTTGAGTCCCCATATTAATAATATATGTTTTTTATTTGATGAAAGGACATAGTGCATAAACAATTAAAAAGAGGTCAGAGTGCCTTAGAGGAAGTGTAATACCTTGAACATAGAAAATAATAAAATTATACACCATTGGTTGCAAGATGAGGAAGGACAAGAGTTATAGGGGGCTATGAATCAACCAAAGAGGGGGATAAAGGGGTTAAATCCTTTTAAAATTATTTTATTTTACCCACCTTGGAATTTTAAATAGAAAGAAGTGGTTACATGAGCTTCTTGGGGAAAAGGCCATGTGGTTCTTGATTTCATGTAATTATATAAACACCTCTTGTGGGTTCTTTGGGGGTTCACTCTTCATTTTTTTCTTCATTCATTGTTGATCATTCATTATTCCTCATTCATTCAAGATCTTGGCTTGGGAAGGAAAAGTGAATTGTTGTGGAAAGAAACCATTGTAGGGTGGTTGTAGTGATTTATGGTGTATTATAGCCATGAATTGGTGATTTCATGCTGGAGGTGCATTGGTATGTGTTAAACATTTCTCATAGCTATGAATCTTGGGATTCCCAGCATGGAGATTATTGACTAGATGCATTGGATCCCTGGAAAGAGGTGTGCAAAATGAGGGATTGTGTGGCAATGAAGGGGGTTCATTGTCTTTGGGTGGTGTAGGATGGAGTGAAGAGAGTTAGTGTACTTTGGATCACCATTTGTTGAGAAACCTGTGAAATCTTGAGTGCTAACTATTTTCGGAAGCCGAGTGTCACCATGGAATGCATCCTTGTGGATTCATAGCCCTGGCTTGGGGGTGACCCGTTGTTGAGACTTGGAACAACAATGTCGATGGTTTGTGGAACGTCCTTGGTATACAACAAGTTGGTGATTTATTTTGATTACGATAAGTGCTCTCTATCATATGATTTTATGCTTGTATCTTTATTTTCATTGTGTATTAATTATTATCTCTAAGATTCATTTTTATAATATGCATCCTTGTTGGTTATTGATGTGAATGGAATATTGTTTATTATTTTATGTTGTAGCATGAATCTTGATCATTTCATGTGATTCTTTCATGTTTCTTTATTAATTAATCGTTATCAAAATTCAAAATTAGTTTCCAACGCAAGTTTTTGGAGTAGTGTGGCCCGACCTTGGTGGCTAGGTACATTGCAACCTTCAATATATCAATGCATCGATCTTTCCTCTCCAACATGTATGAGGGAGTAAGGACTCTTTCATAGGCTCATAGTATTTTGTAGTATTGTCAATTTTACGAGGTACTGGTGTAGAAAGTCCAGTGGAGTAAGGAGATGAGAGCATAGGTGTATCAAGTTGAGAGGGTTCTTTTAGAGTCTTTTTAGACAATCGAATTGAGATCTTAGATGGTTGAATGTTACTTTTTTCCGAAGGTGTAGGTTCATGGTCCAAGAGAATTGGATTTTTTAGCGAACAAGGAGTGTTAGTCATTGGGATTTCAACACTTAATTTTTCATTTCCCCATACTCCTAGTAACCCTAACAGGAATGACCAGTGGAATAAAGGTAGTGAAAACTAGTGCTACGAGAGTGGTAGTAGTTGGTGCGAAATGAATAATAAAAAAATGGGAAC
>CBVK0103146724.1:0-16094 GCA_900067695.1 Picea abies
ATTGAGGAGCTTGAATTGGAAGCCTAGGATTTGTATCTGCATATCTTTGGCCTCCAACTACAAATCCAGGGCCTTCGAGCACAAATTTGTACCATCTTGGAGCTCTTAATCGAGCAAAGACAATCAATTCAACAATTGGAGGATGAGCTCGACACAATCGGAGCTCAAGCCAATGCCAATCACAACATGGAAAGAGCACAAGTAAATAAGGTTATCCAAGTTTCAGATTCCAGTGATAGCAACACTTCTAGAATGCGAGGACCCCTGTTGGATCTTAATGCACCTGCAAAAGAAGCGCCAATGGAACCAGGGATGCAACCAATTCCCCCCCCTTTGCTTAGTTTATAATGCATTTCTGCATTTTGATTTTAGGCATATACTACAATATTTATACATTAATAAAATGGTATGCACAAAAGCCTTTAAAGAGGCCTTTTTTGGATAACTCTGTATCTCTGAATTCACTTTTGAAAGTAGAAGTTTTGAACAGACTGAACATGATACTTGTAATTCTCACTGTGTTCTCTACACACAAACTTTTATAATATAATCCTTTTCTGGGTTTTTTTTTTTAAACAATGCACAGAAAACAACAACCAATGTTGTGCTTAAAGGTGAAATATCTAAATCCATGACTCCTCCATTTGTACTAACATTTAAGATATTCAATCAGAATGTGCATAATTGTCTAGTTGATTTAGGTGCTTCCTCCAATGTAATGCCATAATTTATTTGCAAAAATATGAATGCTACCACAATGAAATGTTCAACACACATCACCCAGCTTGATAGGTTTGAAGTTAAGGTAATTGGTGAGCTGGAGGATGTTTTAATTAGAGTAGCATCTAACCCTAAATTTCACTAAGTGATAGATATTATCGTAGAAAATATCCTCGAAGCATATGGTCTTGTACTCAGTAAGGACTGGGCATAGAAATTACAAGGATATTTCGCATCAGATTGGTCACACCTCTGGCTTCCATGAAATGGATAGTCAAATAAGATGAGGATTGATAGAGAAAGATATACAAAATGTATTGTAATTGATCTTGAGGCTACTAATGAACCTTCATTATCAAAATTTCCTATCCTTGGAAATTATTCTTTGGACTCTTATGTTAGTGACTTAGTTGTTGAAATTCCTGATGTGCCTAAAATGTAACTATCTTATTTGGTTTTGAAGAGAAATAAAATTCACAAGATAGCAAGTGACACCAAATTTATAAATTATATAAGTTTTGAATATACTAATTGATACAATTGATGCTCTCAATATTTTTTGTTGTCATGTGTTTATAACATCCAAAAAATGTTAATCTTGGAGTAAAACCAACTAATATGGTGAAAGTGAAAGGGCTATATAAACTGGATACAAAATTGCAAGATGATGCAACCAAAGAAGAAGAGAGGAAGAAGGCGAAGCACATATTTCTAGCTCGTCACCAATAGTTTGTAAAAAGAGGGTTTGATAAATATAATATTTTTGTTGTCATGTGTTTAGAACATCCAAAAAATGTTAATCTTGGAGTAAAACCAACTAATATGGTGAAAGTGAAAGGGCTATATAAACTGGATACAAAATTGCAAGATGATGCAACCAAAGAAGAAGAGAGGAAGAAGGGAAGCACATATTTCTAGCTCGTCACCAATAGTTTGTAAAAAGAGGGTTTGATAAATATAAGGCTGGTGATAAGAATTTTCAGGATATTAAAAGGATAGGAGTTGGCTAGTATAGTTTACAAAGCTTCAAAGGTGAATTTGATTCTCTTCTCGTTAAAGGCTAGTTCCTAAAGCAATACTTCTTCTAGTTGTTCTCATGAGCATTTTTTTTGTATCATGGTTTTATTGTTTTGATTGTGCATTTATTTTACTAGTTTAGTTTCATGTTTGGTTATCAAAGTTTTACTATCATCTTTTGGTTCTTTCTTTGCATGGTTTGTTTGCTTTTGCATGGTTTGTATGTTTGATTTTTGTTGTTTTCCCTAAAACAATTTGGGGGTATCAAGATTTCAACCTCTAGCAAACATGACTTCTAGTTCTAAGTTGTATACCTTATTGGTTTTAGTATCAAGAGTAGAGTAAGTCAACATTGAGCATGATTAGAAGTCAGAAGGTAGTTTTAGTTTCTTTTATGAGCAATTTTGAAGAAATACAATGCTTTGTTCCTGGAGGTAATGGTTGTTGTAGAATATGAATGAATCAAACTAGTCATAAATTCCAAAGTCACAACCTAAACGATGAGGGGAAGTTGATGAGTGTCTTTCTTCTTGTTTAAAGGGATAAGATTCATAAAGCTTAGGTGTTTGATTCACTCCTTCATTGACAATTGCTATCCTCAAACATTTAATGGTGGTTTCACTTAAGTTCCTCCTCAAAGGAATTTTGCTTTAAAAAAAAAGGAAAAAGAAAATTGTCAAGGAGAAAGAGCTTAGTGAAACATATTGTTAATGAGGACATGCAAATATCTCCACTAGGGCTATGGACGCTCACTAGTAGTGGAGCAAGACCTATGATATTGGGGTGACTCTGCCGGGGCTATGGATGCTCGTTCGAAGCAGAGCAACACTAGAAGGATGATAGAGTTACTTAGAGGTTATGAAAAAATATATCCTAACACCGGAAATCTGATCCAAATTGTTTTTTTTTCTCCAAGTTGAATGTCACTAAACAAAATGGCATGTCTTTTATGTTTGATCAAAAGCCAGGTCCCCATAGTGGGTAAAAGATTTTATTTTTTTTTCTGAATTTCATATAAAAGGATCTATAGGCGGTTTTTAGTTTCAAATATGTTCTAAGGTTGTCTTTTCTTGAAGTTGTTTTGTTTTGTTCGAAGGTATAGGCAAAGATGTTGTATACATCTAGTGAATTGTCATTTGTTGAGTAGACAACACACCCTAAAATTCTGAAAATTTGGGTACCACTTTTAGTTGACTTCATAAGTAATTTTTGGACATGTTTCGGTTTGGTTAATTTTATGCATTTCATATAGCATAGAAAGTGTATTTATCCTTGAGAAAACCCAAAAAATTCTAAGTCCTAAAACTACATTTTTTAGTATCGACGAAATAAAAGCATTCATTAGTGCTAGACAACAAAATTTGAATTTCATTGATACAAGAAACAAATTTTGAAAGGCATTGAAACGAATAAGAAACAAATTTTTGAAAGCGCCAATAACAATTTTTTGAAAGCTTTGATACAAAAAACAAAATTTTGAAAGTGTCAAAACACAAATTTTCATGAGCATCGATCGAAGGTTAAAAAGTTGGTTGTGTTATCACTCCAAGAAATCACTCCCTGACTATAGAAGGGTGTAAGCTTGGTAACTTTAAAAGATCAATAATGTGGAGGAAAAGAGGATCAGGTCGGATGACATTATAAACTCATATTCATTAGAAATACATCAGTCACTTGAAAGACCAAGGCTTTCAACTATGTAACTCAGCAAGTTTACTTTAATGTGTGGAAGCATGGAGAAGACCTATTATATTGACATAAATACCTAAACAATAGTATATGTGAATGGCCAGTAATGATAGGTAAAATACTCTTCACATAGCATTATTTGGCAGTCTGTGGGTGAAGATCATGGAACTCAAGATCTCTTTTTGACAGCTGGACGATTTCTGTCAAGAAAAGAAATTCCATTTGGCTTCATTACCTTATCATATGCCTTCAAAACTTGATGAGGAAGATAATATGACTTCTGATAATTATTATCTTTATTTTAAAACCATTCCCACATGTTTCCCCAATCAAAAAAAGTGATATGGGCGAAAACAATGTCTCTCTACCATGTTTGTGCTTTCAATGGCTAAGAGAGGCAAAATCCGAGCCTGTTAGCCACCGAAAGATTTCGGTGGCTAATGAACAGTTGAAATGTTCGCCTAAGCCACCGAAAATTCTGGAAATATTCCTCTCAAAGATTCACCTATATCTCTCAAATAAAAATATATTTTGGAAAACTGAGAGGTTTTTGTAGATCGGTTTGTTGTGAGAAAAAACCTCTCTTAGTTCTTTGAGATTTGGTTTTATTTGCCCGTGATCTTCATTTCAAAAACATGTGTCAAACAGGTAAATTATGAGCTCTGAAAATTAGGGCTCAGAGATGAATTCGATTCTTCCAATCTATGAAACTTGTAGGATAATTGAGAGAGGTTATTGGTCTTTGACATGTTAGGCACAAAATCCTCCGACCATTTCTCAAAATGATCTTCTAGTCGCTCAAAATCATCATTTGAAAATGATGACTCAACACAGTAAAAACTGACTTTTCTGTGCTTTAGGCGGCTCATTTGCCCTTGAAAATCTGATTTAGCCGCCAAAAGCCCTGACTTTTGGTGGCTCACAACCCTGTAATTGTACCACTTAGCCACCGAAAGCTAAAAAATAGTTTTTGGTATATTTTGAAATGCAAACTTGATTTATGTGTTGGAATGATATAGTTTTAAACCTATCTTTAAGACTTCATGACTTAAGATTTATAAATAAATCTTCTGTCTCATAATCATCTTGTCATGTGAATCAAAAATAATTTGCAAGTCATTTTTTATCGCTAACATTTGGCTCCAACTGGGATGGATACCTCCCTGCGAGGTTTCCAAGAACCACAGATCTATTGCCTTTCCTGAAAAAATAAAAATCCATAATTTAGTCTCTAGTGTTCCATTGGGCATGGAGTCAGTGTTCCACTGGGTATGGAGTCGACATATTATCTCTTACTGAAAATCTTTTCAAAACTTGTATGGATGACCTCTGTACTTCAAGATTGCCTTTATTCACAAAAAGTAACTGCTACATCTGCTGAGAAATGGAAGAAAAGAAATTCTTGGGCAACAAGCTTATTTCCTACCCTACTCTACCCTAACCAACTCTGCAATTTGGTCAGGTAAAAGCAGATTTCCATAGCATCCAACCAAGCAATTTCAATACTGTAATGATCTCGTCTTTCACACTGATTAATATCTGATGTTTGAAGTGTAACAAGAATGATAAGAAGTTATTCACAAAACCAAACTCACTTGGAAAAACTGATAAGTTTAAAAAATCTGAAGCTTTCAAATTTCCTGAAATATAGCATTCTATGAAGGCTGCCACCAGGTCTTTGAAACAGAAATTAGAAACCTGCTAATCTTCGAGAAATAACTGTACATTTATGGCAGCCTCATGCTCCTCCATGACTGTTCCTCTGCTAGAAAATTGATCATCTTTTGGTTCCCTTGAAATGAGATATTGATCGTCTATCATAATAATTTTCTCTTCGGCAAAGTGTTTAGAAGATGATGGTATAGCAGTATTTAAATAACAAGGACTATGATTAGCAAGGAACATGTAGTTGTCTATGCAATCATAGGTTACCATAGATTCATTTTGATTTACAAAGTGATCATAAACTTCAGATTCATACCTGTCTTCAAGGCACTATGTAAATATTGAAAAATCTGATTCACAATCTGAAATCTGAATCGTACTGACATTTTGTTGACTCAAATATATGCAGATTTTCGAAATCAACTTGCTCTCGGATCCTCCTGGAAACATAGATGTTCTCATCCACCTCTAGAGCATCTTCAAATACTCTGTTTAAGAATGAATAATTTCTTTCTAACAATAGAAGAGCAAATTGTGAATGAAGATCCATAACATAGTATGTCATGGAAGCTGTCTCTGTAGGCTGAATATCCAAAGGCATACCATAGTAGATGTTGCAGAATCTTCGATTGAAGATGATCAAAGTTTCATTCTATTCTCTCTTCAATGCATAGAAATCAGCAAGGTAGGAATCTAGTGATTTGTGTTCACCCCAATGCTTCAGAAAAACATTAGAGAACTCAATCCATGAGCTAATAGAATCAGCTCTCAGACCTTTAAACCATACAACAACATCCTTGATCAAAGATTTAGAGAAAAATCTCATGATCACATCATCATGAATAATCTGAAAGCGATCGATAAAATCCAAAAAGGATTCCAAGTGCCTCTCAGTTGAAGCTTGATTTTCTCCAGAAAACCAAGGGAGATATTCATAACAATCAACAGGATAAGGATGAAGAAAAGAGGGCAGATTTAAAGGCTTAAACATCTTCGTCCTGATTTTAATCTGAAAGGTTGTAGGCTGGTCCTCGGGGATAACAAGTTGTTGACAAAGTTTAGAAATAATGGCAAGAGGAGTTGAAATACAACAGGGTTTGGAATCAATTTTAATTTCCTCAAGATCAGATTTACATGGCTGATCAAGCTTAGAAGGGATTTGGATACATTGATCATTTTTATGGATGAGATGAGGCAAAAGGATTGAATCAACATCTACAATGTAAGCGCACTGTAAATCTTCTTCTAAAGATGGATATATAAAAGAAGGCTGATAATTTTCTGAATATACAAAACAAAAAATAATTCTCTTAACATGCAAAGGGAAAAGCATGAAAGAGCCAATAAAGAACAACAATAATTCATGAAGTAGACTGATGAATTGATACCTGGATTTAGCATTCATCCTCTTCATCTTCTGTCAAACTAGATCCTCCCCAGTGGAGTCTTGAATGTGGAGTCGCTAGGCAAATGATTATAGTCGAATCTTATGTATGTCTCTTGTTTGCCATCAAGAAACAGATCTATGTCGTTCTCCTAGGGAAACTCTGCTTTCACTTTTGTTCCCCGACAACGGTGCCATTTTGTTATCACTCCAAGAAATCACTCCCTGACTGTAGAAGGGTGTAAGCTTGGTAACTTTAAAAGATCAATAATGTGAAGGAAAAGCGGATCAAATCAGATGATATTATAAACTCATATTCATTAGAAATACATCAGTCACTTGAAAGACCAAGGCTTTCAACTCTATAACTCAACAAGTTTACTTTAATGTGTGGAAGCATGGAGAAGACCTATTATGCTGACAGAAATACCTAAACAATAGTATATGTGAATGGCCAATAATGATATGTAAAATACTCTTCACACAAGCATAAACATGTATAAGATTGCATATAGTATATGGCCAGACCCAATAGGTAAATACTTGCAACTTTAGCATATGAATGCACCAATAGGATAACATATATTTGGCATTAAGACAAACATCAGAAGCAGAGTATATAAGTTTAGTATACTAACGAAGAGATGGGATGACAACCTTCTGTCATTGAATGTACATAAACTTGGAAAGAAAGGAAATGGAAAACTAAGTAACACGGTGAAAGAAGCTCGATGTCAAGATATATTAATGGACATCTCTAAAGGATGAAATATACAAGTCTTCAAGAAAAGAACCCACAGTCCTCAGACTATTTCCTCACCTGGTGCATCAAAGGTCTCCAGCTTTATAGCCTTTACATCACAATTTCAAGATCCTATAAAAATGGATCTGAAAATAACTAAAACTGAAAATAATCAAAAAGTATATGACAAGTAAGATCATTATAGGTCGAATTGACCCTCTTAGCATTATTTGGCAGTCTGCAGGTGAATATCATGGAACTCAAGATCTCTTTTTGACAACTGGGCGATTTTTGTCAAGAAAAGAAATGTCATTTGGCTTCATTACCTTATCATGTGCCTTCAAAACTTGATGAGGAAGATAATATGACTTATGATAATTATTATCTTTATTTTAAAACCGTTCCCATGTGTTTCCCCAATCAAAAAAACGCGATCTGGGCAAAAACAATGCCTCTCTGCCATGTCTGTGCTTTCGGTGGCTAAGAGAGGCAAAATCCTAGCCCGTTAGCCACCGAAAACTCCGCTTTCGATGGCTAATGAACAGTTGAAATGTTCGCCTAAGCCACCGAAAATTCTAGAAATATTCCTCTCAAAGATTCACCTATATATCTCAAATAAAAATATATTTTCGAAAACTGAGAGAGGTTTTTGTAGATCGGTTTGTTGTGAGAAAAAAAATCTCTCAGTTCTTTTAGATTCATTTTTATTTGCCCGTGATCTTCATTTCAAAAAAATGTGTCAAACAGGTAAACTCTGAGCTCCAAAAATTAGGGCTCAGAGATGAATTAGATTCTCCCAATCTATGAAACCTGTAGGAAAATTGAGAGAGGTTATTGGTCTTTGACATGTTAGGCACAAAAGCCTCTGACCGTTTCTCAAAATGATCTTCTAGTCGCTCAAAATCATCATTTGAAAATGATGACTCGACATAGTAAAAATGACTTTTCTGTGCTTTAGGCGGCTCACAACCCTGTAATTGTACCACTTAGCCACCGAAAGCTAAAAATTAGTTTTTGGTCTATTTTGAAATGCAAACTTGATTTATGTGTTGGAATGATATAGTTTTAAACTTGTCTTTAAAACTTCATGACTTAAGATTTATAAATAAATCTTCTATCTCATAATCATCTTGTCATGTGAATCAAAAATAATTTGCAAGTCATTTTTTATTGCTAACAGGTTGATCAAAGGATAGACCCTTTTAGTATTTTGAACTCCTTTTGGGGCATGCCAATACTGTTAGAAAGGTCTCACCAAGATCTAAGACTTTTATGTTATAATATTTTGTTGAATTGGCATGGTTCATTTCAAGTTTGTGACATAAAGAAAGGATATCAAATTCAGGGAAGTAAACCTGAATGTCTTGCTGTGATATCAATGGATGTTTTATTTCAATGCATTTTTGGAAGTAATATGCATTCTTAATTTATATATCCTCTGTTGATGACATCCAAGTACCAGGATTATACACTTGAATTCATCATGACAAGAAGAACTAGAAGATGATACAGAACAATGCAATCTTCCCGTGCAAGTGGTTATTTTTAGAAGAATCTGATCACTAAAGTTAAAAGATGACTCAACAAGAGTCTATTTGCCCAAAATTGAAAAATCAGATCAATAGGTTCATGCATGGGACCACCCATCTTATAATTTCCCATAAGAACAACAAGTGTTTACATATTATAGTCTATGGAGCAAATTAATTAATCATGGAAAGATTTATGAAGTTGCGCATGCATGAATTGAAGCTTTCAGTTAACTAGAGATGTGGTTGATGCATGGTTTTTTGCATGGACATTTTATTAAGGCTTTTAGTTCACTGAAGATGCATATTGCATGGCTTTTTGCATATTTGTTTTTGTTTTATTTCATAATTTGATAGGTTTTATCTTATAAATAAAGAGATCAACCTCTTAGAAAGGGTCTCCTGGCTCTTAGGTGATTTTGCAAGGATTGTAGCTGTGAATTACTTCAAATCTTTATTTAGAAACTCTATTTGGAGTCAAGACATTTTGGTTTACTAAATTTTTGAGGATTCGTTCATTATAGTGGATTATTTTGTTATTATTTTAATGTCACGGGTGCTTAGTAATAATTTCAATATTGTTAAGTTATCTTATATGGTTGAATGAATTATTGGGTATTTTTGGTGAATGATCATTTGCTTTATTACTGATTCTTGTTTTCCATTATCTTGTACTTGGGATACTGTGGAATTATTTTTTAGTGTCCCATTGTTTTATTCTTACTCCTTTATGCAATTAAATAGTTTATGTTTCGTAAATATTTTTTTTAACTGAAACTGTAATGTGTATTATATATAAAAGGATGTGTTGCAACAAATAACTTAGTCAAACCAAGATACAAATTCGGCTCAGGGCTTCTAAGGATCCCTTCTTCTGCTAATACAAAATTTTATGACATTTCCAGAGAACACTTCTAGACAGATTAACCAACTACCTTCTTGATAAATTGACCCAACAAAAAAACAACTTTGAAAAACATTTACAAATGAAAAGACTCATTATCGTGTATTTCATGTTCTCTTCCATGCCAAAGAGATCCGTCTTCAACTTCCATTGGAGCTAAGTTGAAACCCCCAATTTCCACTTTCGAGTTACCTCCATACTGCGAATTTGTTGCCACCTGGTTGATTGAAGTTGAGTTTGAGTGTTGAGATATCACCAGGGACCAAAGGTGTTGGAAGTCAATTTTGAGGGCGTCAATTCGTTGAGTCTGAACTAAGAGAAAATTCATGATGTTTTCCATAGCATTGCCCAAGTCTGAATTTTTCCCCATCATTTTCCAAAGTGCATCACTATTTTCTTGTGAAATTTCCTCATGCTAGCGGAGCACTTTCTCAACCTCAACCCAATTAAAGTTCATTCATGCTCTGAGAAAACAAAATTTAGGGTACCCACGCCACAAAACCCCAAGTGAAATGATCCTTAAACTAACTTTAAAGGAAATAAAAAGACATGGGAGAGCAACCGAGTAAACATGCAAATCGAAAAATAATAAGTATCCTTTAGAATAAAACTCAGATGAGGGGAACCTATAAACTAGGTGCGGCCTAGTCAGAAATAGAGGAGGATCCTGCGTCAAAGAGAGGGTTGCAACATTCACCCAAAGCCACTAGCCAACATCTACAACAAACCATAACTGAGTCGAAGGGGGACGTAGAGCCTCGCCTTCCAAATATCTAACGAGATCCATAACTTGAGAATTCCCACATTTGAAAGTTCCTCCACACACTCGACCATTAATAATTCTCACTTCCCCATAGCTACCCATATGTGTGAGTAGTCTAACCGCCCTTCCACCCGATGTCGAATGCCTCCACTTGTTCCTGTCCATTAATAGGTGATTACACATAAACATTAAGGTATGAGGAGGAACCCCCTTAACCTATTTTTAATATAAGTTCCTTCACTTAATTGAGACCCCAACTTTGCCCAGTAATCGACCTTAGTGTTGTGCTCATGCTTGATGTGGTAGATTGCCACTTCTTCAACTTCTACGAGGATAGATATAGTGCGAGAGATAAGAACATTGAGAGCATTATTACCAATTATCAATCCATCTATTATTGCCCGAATCACCATCATCAAATCTCCAAGGATTACAAGCCTTATGATCCTTTCTTCCCTTGTAATCGATAACCCCTTCCACAAGGAATAGGCCTCAACACGATTATTTGAAATATTCCCCAGTCCCCAAGCAAAGGATGCCATGTGATTACCTCTGAGATATTGTATATTCCCACCCGCACCTGCCACTCCTATGTTTCCTAAATATTATTTGGTAAGTTTTCTGTGGAATTATTTCTTAGGGAATTAAAAGCTATAGATAGTCTTCATTGACTGTTCCCATAGGTTATCCTATAGAACATATTTCTTCAAGTTCTTTAGATTAGTTGTTTCTTTTGTATCAATTACATAAATAAGAAAAACACAAAAATAATGGAAATAACTTTTAAATCCCATCAAATAGTTATTGGACCATTAACTTGAAGGATTATTCCATACCAAACAGGGAAGAGTCTAGTTGGGTCTTTTCCTTGGGTTTAATATCTATTGTTCAGAATTGGGAATCCATCCCCCTCAACACATTGTTCCTTATCAACTTTAGAAAAAAAGAGCCATAACCATGGAATAAAAAATTGCTCTAATAAATGTGCTCTCCTATAATGTACAATGGTTTAAGCACCATTAAATCACACACCCTCAAGCTCATAAGTATTTTGATACCAATTGAAATAATATAACTAGAAAGTGGTATTCATTCAAACCAATAATGGAAGAAAATGCAATAAGTCCATCAAGTATATTAGCATAATAATGTAAAATATATAGTGCAATCCATGGTAAATAACATATAATGGTTAGTGGTACCTATTTAGGAAGATTAGGAGCATATTACGAAACATAACTACGCATATGACACGTAAGAGAAGAACAATATTCTAAGGTAAACATAAGGTGGTCAAGGACTTAGTGATTAGAGAGAGAGAAAGGATAACATAAGGAAGGATAACTTGTCTTATTATATGATAGTTGGAAGAAGGATAATATTGAAAAGTTGAATTACATATCAAGAATTTGACCATACAAGCTAAAAAAATTATTTGAGAATGGATTGGTTGAGTTGGAGACATTGGAGGGGCTAACATACAAAAGTTGGTGATGTCTCTTAGCTCATACCTTTCAACAATTGTGAGGATAACACTAGGGTAAAGAGCCCCAATTAAAAAAAGAAGATAGTGGAAGTTCAATAGGGATTAGATGGGGACACAATGTCATCCATAGAAAAAAAAGATCAATCGTTGAAAAAATAGGGGTCGAATGATAGATAAGCACTACCTAGTGTGCACTTACAGGTTTGAAGAACTATAAAGATAAGGCCATGGTCCATGAGAAGAGGCGATGTTGAACAAGTTGAATATAAGACAACAACAAGAAGGGCTAAGGGTGGGCAAGATAATGAAGAATGAGATCCAAGGGATTACGAGCCAAAAGGAATTTGACATAAGTCAAGGACTCCATGGATAGGTGTTATGTAGCAATTCTATAACAATTGCAAGATGCACCGGGATTGTGCTGGAGGAAAGATCATGTGGTGAGAACTTCAAGTTTAATTGGTATAAATGAAAGACACAAGACAAGTAAAATCAAAAGATTATATAATATTGCAAGAGGATAACCCAAGGATTAGAGGAGTTAGAGTATTCCAAATGGATTGTTTCCAAGCAAATTTGCTTAAGGACAAAGAAGAGATAAACAAGGACACAAAGGGAAGGACTTTGAATGAAAAGCACAACACATGAAGGACTTTGACTAGCAAATAATGAACAAGACATAAGAGGACACAATCCAAGGTTAGCAAGACACACTTAGATATGGTACTTGGCACATTGCACACACTTGTAGTAGATTAGTTGCAATTCCAACTAGGACATTTTGAAGACCATGTCAAGATAGCATAGACATGAAACTATTACTTGCACAAGGGGTCAAATGAATGTTGTTTGAGCTTTTTTCCCTTGGATGTGGTTATATGTGAGCCTATGTAATCATGAGTATATGCCACTATAGTAATCGTGTTTGATTTAATGCTAGGTGTCTAAGTTGTCTTTTATGGTTAGTTGTATGAGCTAATTTGTCCTAGTGGAAATTTGTTATGGGTCAACTTGTAACAGTCATGTGTCTTAATGGTTTATTATTATGGTCAATTGGTTTCCTAGTCAACATTCATGAGTTTTTCTAGGGTTTATGTCTTAGGTTATCCTATTTATAGGATGATAGATGGACATGTTAAGGTTGGTCAATAAGGTCACTAGTTTATGCTTTGGTATGGTTAGTAAGAAGAGTGGCTTGGTTAGTGTTAGATATTTCACAAGTATCTAGGAGGTCATTGGTCATGGATGTTGTAGTGTAACAATTCTAGCATGGACATCAAACATAATAGGACACATGACATGATGCATGACCATATGGATGAATACTATGACATGCCATATGGTCAATTTGTAATTTTTTTGAACTAATAAACATGGTTAATGTAGAGTGGATTTCTCACATCACATGGGTTCCCACTACATATCTAGTGTCCTTATCATGGTATGTATTTTTCTTCTGTGATGCCTATGGTTACTTTTAGTTAGTACTAGAAAAGTGTTTAGTAATTGTTGTTATTAGACAAGGTTAGTGAGTTAACTTGTGGAAGAAGGGACAATGGCTTTGGTTGTGCGAAGTTGCATTTGAGATAGTCACTTCCTTCCATTCTTTTCAAATGTTAGGTGTTGAGTGTCTTTGATACTTAGTGTCCCAATTCACTGACTAACCTAGATAAGATTGTCCTTATATACAATGCCAAAACCTTGATTTCAAGTTCACTCTTGATCAAGTTAGGCCTTTTGGCTCCCATACCTTGTGTCATGACTATAAATGGAATAGATATAAGGATTTTACAAACTACAACCTTGTAGATGGTTACAATTGGTTATGCATAAGGTTCATCCTAGATGGTTTGTTGAATAAGATCTAGAGATCAAAGTCCAAATAGAAGACTTGACTTTTCAAGCTTTGTAGCCTATGGACTTTAGTGGAACCCAAAAATTCTTTTTGGTTGGGTCATTCCCCTACATGTTGGTAGGGGACTAATTCACGTGGGGGTCTCACATACTAGATGTCAACTTTGTGGTTTAGATGAAATAATCAAGCACCCTTTTTGGTTTCGTTCCCTTGTCAAGTCTAGTTGGGAGTGGGTCAAGTCTTTTTGTGATCAACTCTTACCCCTACCCATATTGTGGAAAGTGACTATGTTAGGGATATATTCCCCTTGAGTGATGGAGTTTTGAGCTTCATGTTAACTAACATGAGTGGAAATTCTCTTTTCTATTCATATGAAAAATAATGATGCCTCACTGAATCCCACATAATTTGTTAGATGTTTCTCTTGGTATGGAAACTCTCTAATCCATGTGAACTTGTACATGTAGATTCTTGTATAAATTCAAAGAGTGGAAAAGGATGCGGCCCACCTATGAAAACTTCTTTATTTTTGGGGAGTCACCTTACACATTATGAGTTGAGAGCTTCCCAGAGCCTCTCCCGCACTTACAATCCATTCTTAATAATCACAAAGATTTGAAGGCCTACAACATCATTGGGATGGCCCACTGGAGACACATGAAGGAGTGTTGACACAATTAGCCACCTCGACCTACATACCATAATGATAAGTTTCCTATGCTCACGCTTCCAATCTTTAAGGATGAGAGTCCTCGTGAATGTGACAATGATGGCTAGGAACCAATTATCATTGATCTCAAGCTTCTTGTTACTGGTTGGGGGCCCACACCCAAGGACCATAACAATCCACCACCTAACATTAAACTCCTCCTCATTAGTGCCTAATGTCATTGGATTCTTTTTGTTTATGGGCTACAAATCATTTGGTTATAATGTTGTTTGGTTATTTTATGAACTAAATATTTAATTTGTATGCCAAAGGGGTTGATCTTAGTATATCGACCTTTTTTGGAGTGTAATCAACCTAATTTTGAGTTTAGCAAGTGCTTATGGTGTTTGAAATGGTAACCCCCCTTTTTAGGTATAAAATGTTTATGCACTTTTCTTTTTTATATTAGTAATCAAATGATACATTTTATATAAAAAGTATATTTTTAATTTTTTTTTCTAATTTACTCTAAAAAAAAATGATTTATAAAACATTCTTTATACCAAAAGCTTTGCCAATCCAAATGCTAACTTCTAGCTCTGAATCCCTTAGTTAATGTGATACTATCCTCCTTCACATTGTTAACAACATCACCTTTTGTTACTAACATCACTAACAATATAAATGCCATGCCTTACTACTTGTGTAATTGTTATCTATACCATGTAATAAGAAACTTTTTTCTTTCATTCCAAATTATTAGTTACTATATCCCAATGTTAACTAAAGCTTATGATCAATTTCATAATCATTATTTTCCACTTACCCATTGATGGAAAAGTAAAAGTTTATATGCTAATTTAACAACCCTTTAGAATTATTTATTTATTAGGTAGTAGAGTATTAAGAGTTCAGGGAAGTGCGTTTAATATTTTATTAACTTTACGTTTTGAACCAAGAATCATCATCCAAGTGTTAAGAGTTCATGGAAGTGCGTTTAATATTTTATTAACTTTACGTTTTGAATCAAGAATCATCATCCAAAAGTGTTTAGTTCTTAATGATAATCCCAACTTATAAATCTAAATATTGGATTAATAAAATATTAAATGCAGTATTTAACCTTTTTAGGAATTAAAAAAAAAAAATACTTTAAATGTTGTAACTATGCTTCAATATTAACTTAAAAACCATATTGCAAAACTATGCTCCTATATCAACTTAGAAACCATATTGCAAAGTACTATTTGTTTATTTTTTTTTAAATAAAAAGGCGGATCCTATTATATTATAACTTCAGAAAAAGAGTACACATGACACTCAGGTGCCAATTGTCCTGCCTATGTAGGAAACCAGGACAGATGGCCTTCCCACAGTAGCATGCAAAATCAAAGAGTTCATTGCACCACCCTGTCCGTAGGAAACCAGGGTATGTATCCATAATTAACAGCATTCCAGTGAGGTCTGCTCTAATGCTAAGCATGCTATCAACTAAAGAGCTACAACTCTGGTAAACAACTACATAAAACAATTTGGAAATCATGCAAAACAGAAAGACCTATTCCCCGAAGTCCTCGTGAGCGTCCGTCGCTTTTCCATCGCTGGCTGGGATGACATACGACTGAGCACAAGTTGGGCATTGTCGCCGAGGAGTGGCGCTAGAATAGGCCGCATGTTGAAATAATGTAACT
>CBVK0103146758.1:0-10168 GCA_900067695.1 Picea abies
TTCTCCAAGTGGAAATTCATTCAGTGTTCTAACGCCAAGCCACAGGGTAGAGCATCCCAACTTTTCAGGAGCTGAGTCCACAAATCTGGCATTTCGACGCATTAATTGGGAAAGAGAGAGTTGATTCTTGGAGTTGGATATTAGCAGAGCAGAAGTGGCATTTTCCATCATGGCATTCGAGTTACAGTTGAGCAGCCAACAAGAAAAAGATCATCTCTAGAATCCGAGGCAGCAGTTAGACAGAGGTGGCAGAGTATCCAGTTTTGAGGCATATCATTTCGAATGCAGCTGGTAGTCAAGACCCAAATTCCGCCAAAACAAAAGAGGCAATTCCAGAATTCGAGAGACCTATCGAACTTTCTCAAATTAGTTGTTATTTACATCTTTATTTGATTTTGTTTTTGGGGGACCATCTGTGACATGTGTCAAGGGGATTGTAACTGCTTTTCTATTTTTAGAAAGTAGAGTTATGAGCTCGAGTCTGGGAGGACTGAGATATTGTTCTTATTTATACACATGTAAAAGAAAAAACAGAGGTTTGGGCTGAGTAGGAGAGGGTTAGACTTGTGTGAGGAGGTTCGACCTGTGTACGTGGGTTTTCAGCAGTAAAATGTCTTTCTTTTTGGCTGGATCTGAAGAGGGTGTAATTTTCTTTGCTAGACTGGGGTCCTTGCTTTTCTATGAATATTTTTTGTAATGATTAGATGACTGATCAGTAATAGGCATGCTTTTACAAGATTCTTGTGCAAAGGTGTTGGTGGTGTTTCTCTTCTTTGTTAAGTGTTTTCTTGTTATCACTTTGCTTGTTGTCAATTCTTATTGTCAAAAGATAGTAACAGAGCAGAATTTATTGGCAAATACTCTGCATCTATCCTTTTGGTAATCTTTATGTTATTCATCTAAAGAGCTCAGTTAAGGAATTCTTAGCTGCTACTTTCTTG
This sequence comes from Picea abies, assembly GCA_900067695.1. Lineage (NCBI taxonomy): Eukaryota > Viridiplantae > Streptophyta > Pinopsida > Pinales > Pinaceae > Picea > Picea abies. The sequence goes on from CBVK0103146758.1 coordinate 942, forward strand.
TCTTTTTCCTCCCCTAGTTCTTCCTCAAATAGACACCATCAAAACTTAATTCGATCCAACATTTCCGCTGCCTTGCCCTGTGTAAGAACTTTGTCCAGATCTGAGAGTGAATCACATAGTTAAGCGCAAACCCCATTTTCCCAATGGCCCTCCTTGCTGTCCCAAACAACCATTTAAAAATTAAAAACCTCATACTTTCATAGCTAGCCTAACATCCATCCCTTACAAACCAAGTTAAATCGAAAAGAGAGATCCCTCTCTAAGTCTTGGAGGGCTAGATCCAAGACTCCAAGTGGTTCGAGGTTACCTCTGTGATTGCCTCCGCAGCCTTAGGCAAATTACAGAGCGTTAACATTTTTGGCAACCATACTGGGGAACTTCTCCAGAGGTGCACTTCAAGTTTAGATTTGACTTCTGATGGTGAACAGAAGCCAAACACAGGAAGGTTGTACCATTCACCTAGTGACTCCATTGTTCAAGATCCCGAGCTTCAAAGTTCACAGGTGAATTCACTGCTGAAGAATCCAGATTTCAAAGCCTTGATGATGTTTCAAGATGACAGGGTATGTGGCAAATCCTATATCTTGTGAAGCCATAGAAGAATTCAGGGGTAAGTTAGCAGAATTTCACATTGACGAAGACTTTTTAACAATTGTGTTTCATATTTTGGACTCGAGCAAATTTTCTCCTAAAAGAAAAAATTGTTTTCTTGAGCTAGTTGTTGAAAAGTTCAAAAATGATATTGAACTTTTGGATTCTCAAATTAAGTCATATAATTTCCTAGATCTCAAAGAATTCCTGGAAAATCTTCCTTCTCCAAAGCAAGAGGAAATCGTACTACCTGTTGATTTGCAGATTGATGATGATTATGTTTTCAAGTATAAGGCTAAAGTTGTAGATGCGGGGTTTAATTTTGAAGATGGAACTGATCTACTAGTCAAAGAAGATCTAGGAACGAATATCATGCATCATACTTTAATTGATCCTATAGCAGATTACATGGAGGTTTATGTTAGCTTGAGTTTTTAGACATGTATTCTCTATAAAGACCAAATATGTCATCAGTTGCCAGTACATATTTCAGCCTTGATTTTCATCAAGCACGATGAGGAAACCCAATCATGGGATCAATTGTTGGGTTGGCTTCATTGGCACTTTTTCAATACCTGATTGAAGCAGTAACTGTTAGCAAAGTAGGGTAGGTAGGAATGCGCCAATAAGCTCAACATGATGAGCACTTTTATTTTTTATCCCTTCATAGTTTTATTTTTAGTTTACAGTCTAGGGGCAGCCCAATGATCAGCTGGTCTGTGAAATTCAGAGTTCAGCGGTTCTAGACATCTCCTTCGAAGCTATCTTCCCCAGGTGGAGCCTATGTTAGAACCCTATATAATAGGGGAATCAATATTCTGACTCTATCTATCTATTTCGGGCATTATGCTTTTTCTCATGATGCATGGTGAAGGCAACAGAAAGTGCTCGACACTGTCCAAGCATAAGATGAGTACTTGCACACGAGCTTCAAGGCGAATTTCGGAGCATTTTTAGAAAAAATTATGAATTGGTTTGAATGGAAAATTTTTATTCTTGTGGTTTATTAGCCAAATTTGGTTTTTATTATCAATTTTTGGTCTTTTAAGCCAAAATTGCCCCCTTGGCCTTTATACAGAGTGTTCTATTTTGGTTTTTCAAAATATAAATTTTGAGAAAAAATAATATTTTTCTAAATAAAATTATATTGAAATATAAATTTTGAGAAAAAATAATATTTTTCTAAATAAAATTATATTGTCCTAGGGCCAACCTCCGAATACTCAACACCAAGGGTAAGTGTCATTTCATGAACCAACAACAAACACACAAGCCAGCGCCAATGCCAGCGCCAGCACCAGCACCAATGACAAACTCCAAAGCTCAGCCTCGGGCTCACTTCATCGGAAGACTACATAACTGTTGGCTCATATAATCACCCAAAGTTCAGTTTACCATGTGAATGTGGGATATTGCCCACAGAAAGTCAAAAAATATATAAAACACAGCTTTTAAACCCTATGCCAGATGTTTGAACCAGATTCAAGGTGTCAAATGCAGGGAAGCATGCATGCATAGAGGGTTATGAGGTGTCATGGGATACCATCAGGCCACATCCGGTTAGAGCTCTGGAATCACTAAATCCCCATGTGCAGACAGTCAAGGCTATTTGTGGTCCTTACACAGATCAAATCATTGTTGTTTCACAATCTCATGGCACCCTCGTAAACAACACCTTTTATATCCAGGCGAGAAGGCTCATGTACCACAACGGTTGGATGGGAAAAAGAAACCAAGACGCAAGAAAATAGATTCATCAATGCCTTCATTTCCTGACAATACTTTTGTAGGCCAATCAGTTCATGGTGTGTTGGATGGTTCATTTGATGCTGGCTACTTGCTGATGGTTAGAGTGGGAGACCCTGATATAGTCCTGTAAGGTGTAGTCTTTGATCCAGCAATGTCAGTGCCCATTTATAAAGCAAATGACATTGCACCAAATGTGAATCTGACAAGGAGAGATGAGAACATTCTTCTATCCCCTGAACTTCCTCCATCTATTCAAAATACCGTGGCCATGCCATCAACTCCCATTCTTTTATTTCCAACTATGGTGCCTATTGTGAAAATTCAAGTACTCGCTGGTGGTCGAGGATTGGGAACATTTAAAAATGGTTTGATGGGGGTGTTCATATTGGAAAAATTGATGAAGCAGAGGAATAATAGATGAAGATGCTGCAAAATTTGTAGAAGGTCTGTTCCCCAGGTTTGTTGATAGAGACACATCAATAAATCAAGTAAACATATGTATGGTCTATTCTATGAAACAAAATGTACACTTCTTGAGATAAATCCTATTGCAGAGACCATTGATGGAAAATTAGTAGTTGTTGAAGCTGAATTGAACTATAGTGAGAAATATAGTTGGTTATTTGAAACAAAGCAGCTTTGAGACAGATACTTGTTCAAGTCAGTCAATTAGCATCTTAACAAGCAATTATGAAGGGATGAGCTATGTGACACAGGTTTTAGATGCATGTAAGCCTTATTGTGGATCATGGGTTGGAGTTATTGCATTGACAGGTGCTATAAAAAGCATCATATGGGGGTTAGTGTCTACCTTAGAGAATCTTGATCAGAAATTCCGCAACGACAAAATAGGATCATTGAAATGGGAACACGATCTTCTTGTTAAATGGGAGCCCTCTCTTGAAGGTTTTGTGTATTTCATTAACTTGTGCATTAACAAGTTTCTTGTAGGTGATATCTTGGGTGAGGCAGTTACTGTTGAAAGAGATGTTGCTTGTCATCACAGAAACAATACCACATCTAAACAGGATACAGATACAGAACTCCTAACAGATTATGGTATAGAAAAAAGAGATGGAAATTGAATTTGGGTAAGAGCAAGATAGTGAAACAGAAGAAGAGAAGAATGAAGAGGAACACACTAACTTAGATGATCACATGGATATAACTTATGATGACGAAGATGATGGTGTTATTGACAATGGTGATTTTCTTGAGCCTAAGTCGCAATTCCTTCAAAACGACACAGACTTGCATGTTTTTAAGGGCAATGAGTTGTGCTCAAACCTTGCTGAAATACCAGATTTGAACAAGTCCTTCTTAGAAAAGTTGTTGAAAGGAGAAAAGCCAGATCAAGTGACTTTACTTGGAGAACTCTTCTTGGCATTGACAGGTGTTGTGAAGCTAAAGCATCTGTCATCTTCTCCCAAGGTTATAATGTAAGCACCAAATAGTCTATCAATGTCACTGGCATTCATAAATTTGCAGTTAGAAGCAGCTCATTGGTTAATATTGGAGGCAACAACAATGATGAGGCATTGTCATGTAGTTTCACTGAATTGGCTGGTTGGAATTATTGGAGTGGATGGAGAAATAGGATGCATGGTTAATGGTGTAGGGCTGGCTATGGCTACCATGGATATCATTTTGACCAATGCACTTAAATTTCCAACCTATGCAAAGTATAGACTGCTATCTGCGATACAAAAAATAGGGCATCTAGCTAAGCCAGTAATAGAGATGAAGGCTTTGGCTATCAAATTTTCTAATGCGGCAAAAGGTTTCCATCTCAGATATGATTTATCATAGGAAAAAAATTAATTTTGATTCCTCATATGGTTGAAGGATATGCACTGCAGTTTTCAAACGAAGGATATCAAAATGCACGCCCAATGTCACCACAAGTAAGCCACAAGAACTTGCTAAATGATGCCAAATGGTCAAAAGTTCTCCAAGTGGCAATTCATCTAGTGTCCTAATGCCAAGCCACAGGGTAGAGCATCCCAACTTTTCAGGAGCTTAATCCACAAATCTGGCATTTCGACGCATTAATTGGGAAAGAGAGAGATGATTCTTGGGGCTGGATATTAGAAAAGCACAAGTGGCATTTTCCTTCATGGCATTCGAATTACAGTTGAGCAGCCAACAAGAAAAAGATCATCTCCAGAATCTGAGGTAGCAGTTAGACAGAGGTAGCAGATTATCCAGTTTTGAGGCATATCATTTCGAATGTAGCTAGCAGTCAAGACACAAATTCTGCCAAAACAAAAGAGGCAGTTCTAGAATTCGAGAGACCTATCAAACTTTCTCAAATTATTTGTTATTTACATCTTTATTTGATTTTGTTTCTGGGGGATCATCTGTGACATGTGTCAAGGGGATTGTAACTGCTTTTCTATTTTTAGAAAGCAAAGTTATGAGCTCGAGTCTGGGAGGACTGAGATATTGGTCTTATTTATACACATGTAAAAGAAAAAACAGAGGTTTGGGCTGAGTAGGAGAGGGTTAGACCTGTGTGAGGAGGTTCGGCCTGTGTGTGTGGGTTTTCAGCAGTAAAATGTCTTTCTTTTTGGCTGGTTCTGAAGAGGGTGTAATTTTCTTTGCTGGACTGGGGTCCTTGCTTTTCCAGGAATATTTTCTGTAATGATTAGATGACTGATCAATAATAGGCATGCTTTTACAAGATTCTTGTGCGAAGGTGTTGGTGGTGTTTCTCTTCTTTGTTAAGTGTTTTCCTGTTATCACTTTGCTTGTTGTCAATTCTTATTGTCAGAAGATAGTAACAGAGCAGAATTTATTGGAAAATACTCTGCATCTGTACTTTTGATAATCTTTATGTTATTCATCTAAAGAGCTCAGTTAAGGAATTCTTAGTTGCTCCTTGCTTGGCTTTTTCCTCCCCTAGTTCTTCCTCAAATCGACACCATCAAAACTTAATTCGATCCAACATTTCTGTTGCCTTGTCCTGTGTAAGAACTTTGTCTAGATATGAGAGTGAATCACATAGTTAAGGGCAGACCCCATTTGCCCAATGGCCCTCCTTGTTGTCCCAAACAACCATTTAAAAATTAAAAGCCTCATACTTTCATAGCTAGCCTAACAACCATCCCTTACAAACCAAGTTAAATCGAAAAGAGAGATCCCTCTCTGAGTCTTGGAGGGCTAGATCCAAGACTTCAAGTGGTTCGAGGTTACCTCTGTGATTACCTCCGCAGCCTTAGGCAAATTACAGAGCATTAACATTTTTGGCGACCATACTGGGGAACTTCTTCAGAGGTGTACTTCAAGTTTAGATTTGACTTCTGATGGTGAATAGAAGCCAAACATGGCAAGGTTGTACCATTCACCTGGCGACTCCATTGTTCAAGATCCTGAGCTTCAAAGTTCACAAGCGACTTCACTGCTGAAGAATCTAGATTTGAAAGCCTTGATGATGTTTCAATATGACAGGGTATGTGGCAAATCCTAGATCTTGTGAAGCCATAGAAGAATTCAGGGGTAAGTTAGCAGAATTTCACATTGACGAAGACTTTTTAACAATTGTGTTTCGTATTTTGGACTCGAGCAAATTTTCTCCTAAAAGTAAAATTTGTTTTCTTGAGCTAGTTGTTGAAAAGTTTGAAAATGATATTGAACTTTTGGATTCTCAAATTCAGTCATATAATTTCCTAGATCTCAAAGAATTCTTGGAAAATCTTCCTTCTCCAAAGCAAGATGAAATCGTACTACCTATTAATTTGCAGATTGATGATGATTATGTTTTCAAGTATAAGGCTAAAGTTGTAGATGCAGGGTTTAATTTTGAAGATGGAACTAATCTACTAGTCAAAGAAGATCTAGGAACGAATATCATGCATCATACTTTAATTGATCCTATAGCAGATTACATGGATTTTTATGTTAGCTTGAGTTTTCAGACATGTATTCTCTATAAAGACCAAATATGTCATCAGTTGCCAGTACATATTTCAGCCTTGATTTTCATCAAGCACGATGAGCAAAACCCAATCATGGGATCAACTGCTGGGTTGGCTTCATTGGCACCTTTTCATTACCTGATTGAAGCAGTAATTGTTAGCAAAGTAGGGTAGGTAGGAATGTGCCAATAAGCTCAACATGATGAGCACTTTTCTTTTCTATCCCTTCATAGTTTTATTTTTAGTTTACAGTCTAGGGGAAGCCCAATGATCAGCTGGTCTGTGAAATTCAAAGTTCAGCGGTTCTAGACATCTCCTTCGGAGCTATCTTCCCCGGGTGGAGCCTATGTTACAACCCTATATAATAGGGGAATCAGTATTCTGACTCTATCTATCTATTTCAGGCATTATTCTTTTTCTCATGATGCATGGTGAAGGTGGCAGAAAGCGCTCGACACTGTCCAAGCATAAGATGAGTACTTGCACGCGAGCTTCAAGGCGAATTCCGGTGCATTTTTAGAAAAAATTATGAATTGGTTTGAATGGAAAATTTTTATTCTTGTGGTTTATTCGCCATTTCATGAACCAACAACAAATGCACAAGCCAGTGCCAGTGCCAATGCCAAACTCCAAAGCTCAGCCTCGGTCTCACTTCATCGAAAGACTACGTAATTGTTGGCGCATATAATCACCCAAAGTTTAGTTTACCATGTGAATGTGGGATATTGCCCACAGAAAGTCAAAAAATATATAAAACGCAGCTTTTAAACCCTATGTCAGATGTTTGAACCAGATTCAAGGTGTCAAACGCAAGGAAGCATGCATGCATAGAGGGTTATGAGGTGTCAAGGGATACCATCAGGCCACATTTGGTTAGAGCTCTGGAATCGCTAAATCTCCATGTGCAAACAGTCAAGGCTATTTGTGGTCCTTACATAGATCAAATCGTTGTTGTTTCACAATCTCATGGTGCCCTCGTAAACAACACCTTTTATATTCAGGTGAGAAGGCTCATGTACCACAACGGTTGGATGGGAAAAAGAAACCAAGACACAAGAAAATAGATTCATCAATGCCTTCATTTCCTGGCAATACTTTTGTAGGCCAATCAGTTCATGGTGTGTTGGATGGTTCATTTGATGCTGGTTACTTGCTGATGGTTAGAGTGGGAGACCCTGATACAGTTCTGCGAGGTGTAGTCTTTGATCCAGGAATGTCAGTGCCCATTTATAAAGCAAATGACATTGCACCAAATGTAAATATGACAAGGAGAGATGAGAAAATTCTTCTATCCCATGAACTTCCTCCATCTATTCAAAATATCGTGGCCATGCCATCAACTCCCATTCCTTTATTTCCAACTATGGTGCCTTTTGTGAAAATTCAAGCACTCATTGGTGGTTGAGGATTGGGAACATTTAAAAATGGTTTGATGGGGGTGTTCATATTGCCAAAATTGATGAAGCAAAGGAATAATAGATGAAGATGCTGCAAAAGTTGTAGAAGGTCTGGCCCCTAGGTTTGTTGATAGAGACACATCAATAAATCAAGTAAACAGATGTATGGTCTATTCTATGAAACAGAATGTACAATTCTTGAGATAAATCCTATTGCAGAGACTGTTGATGGCAAATTAGTATTTGTTGAAGCTGACTTGAACTATAGTGAGAAATATAGTTGGTTATTTGAAACAAAGCAGCTTTGAGATAGATACTTGTTCAAATCAGTCAATAAGCACCTTAACAAGCAATTGTGAAGGGATGAGCTATGTGACACATGTTTTAGATGCATGTAAGCCTTATTGTGGATCATGGGTAGGAGTTATTGCATTGACAGGTGCTATAAAAATCATCATATGGGGGTTAGTGTCTACCTTAGAGAATCTTGATCAGCAATGCCGCAACGACAAAATAGGATCATTGAAATGGAAACACGATATTCTTGTTAAATGGGAGCCCTCTCTTGAAGGTTTTGTGTATTTCATTAACTTGTGCATTAACAATTTTCTTGTAGGTGATATCTTGGGTGAGGCAGTTACTGTTGAAAGAGATGTTGCTTGTCATCACAGAAACAATACCACATCTAAAAAGGATACAGATACAGAACTCCTAACAGATTATGGTATAGCAAAAGAGATGGAAATTGAATTTGGGCAAGAGCAGGATAGTGAAACAGAAGAAGAGAAGAATGAAGAGGAACACACTAACTTAGATGATCACATGGATATAACTGATGATGATGAAGATGATGGTGTTATTGACAATGGTGATTTTCTGGAGCCTAAGTTGCAATTCCTTCAAAACGACATAGACCTGCATGTTTTTAAGGGCAATGAGTTGTGCTCATACCTTACTAAAATACCATATTTGAACAAGTCCTTCTTAGAAAAGTTGTTGAAAGGAGAAAAGCCAGATCAAGCGACTTTACTTGGAGAACTCTTCCTGGCATTCACAGGTGTTGTGAAGCTAAAGAATCTGTCATCTTCTCCCAAGGTTATAATGTCAACACCAAATAGTCTATCAATGTCACTGGCATTCATAAATTTGCAGTTAGAAGTAGCTCATTGGTTAATACTGGAGGCAACAACAATGATGAGGCATTGTCGTGTAGTTTCACTGGATTGGTTGGTTGGCATTATTGGAGTGGATGGAGAAATAAGATGCATGGTTAATGGTGCAGGGCTGGCTATGGCTACCATGGATATCATTTTGACCAATGCACTTAAATTTCCAACCTATGAAAAGTATAGACTGCTATCTGCGATACAAAAAATACGGCATCTAGCTAAGCAAGTAACAGAGATGAAGGCATTGGCTATCAAATTTTCTAATCCGGCAAAAGGTTTCCATCTCAGATATGATTTATCACAGGAAAAAATTTAATTTTGATTCCTCATATGGTTGAAGGATATGCATTGCAGTTTTCAAACGAAGGATATCAAAATGCGCACCCAATGTCACCATAAGTAAG
>CBVK0103146773.1:0-10911 GCA_900067695.1 Picea abies
GAAATTACAATATACATTTACAAGGAAATTTTTCCTTCGGGGGCTTCACCTCCAAACCCCCGCTGGGGGACTGCTTGCCCTCGGACCCCGTAGGAGGGGAAATCCCCCCTGCACTCCCCCGCTTGGAGGGGTGTACAATATTACAGGGTGTAAAGTCTTCATGGGGGTATAAACATGGGTGAAAAGAAAGACCTCTGAATCAGGAATATAATCAGGCTCCACAACCAATAACTTGGTCTTCATTCTTCCCATTCAAGTTGACTGCCAACAATTCTTGGTTGACTTCCTTATTGACTCCATCTATCTCCTAGAATGAAACTTCCTTTCACCCATTGCAAGAATCCAAACTCTAGCATTGTCATTGCGAATGTAAGGTCATCACATGACCCAACGAATATATATAAGGAACCAAACACTAGGGCACATCATCCATTCTCTCAACTCGGCACAAACATACCTTACTACCTAACTCACCATAATGACCTGCCCAACACACCTCATCAATATTTAGGCAACTTCCTCAAACCACCTCCAATGCTACTGCTAAATCTTCCTAAATCCACCATAGGACTCTTCCAAGTAGGTCACCCCAAGATCTCCACACATTCATCCAACCAAGACATCCCAAACTACTACAATACTTCTTTGAATCTGCACCACTTGATTCACCCTCAAGTCTGTCGATTTTCACCGTATAAATAGAATGCACTTTAACCACCAAGTCGTCTGAATTCCCTTCAAATAACTCACTACAACACTTAGGAATGCAAGAACTTGAAACCAATCATACCTTTCCAATGGAATCCTTCAAGGAAAGCATGTTCTAAGTCTGTTATCTTTGGCCTGCACTTTCCCAAGCAACTGACTCTGTGCATGAAATCTCCTCAATCATTGTCTGCAACTCCATAGACCTGAAATACCTTCATTACGATACAAGGCTGAGTCCATATTTCCACTTCAAAAATCCGTATAATTTCCCAAACTTCACTTGCAACCAAGCAAACTCATCTCCAACGTATTACCATCTTAACACCTTGATTGCTTTCACTTCAAGGAACCATGCATCCACTACCCAACTATCAAGTCATATTGCTACTAACTGACTGTTGGATCTTTGCGAAGAGATACCTCATCCAAAGGTTTCTATCTAACCATCATCCAACAACCCATCTCAACTCAACTGTTATTCTCAACAATGCATGATATGAAGACACCGTGATGGAAACGTGCCCAACCAACTTCATGTTGCAGAGCTTCTCTAGGTTGCCTCAAGTCTTCCAATGCACCCAAGTTATTCAACCTACTGCAACCAAAAAATACTCCTCTTTGTGATCAACCTCTTTGTTCACTTCCATGATCACTTCTACAATTAGATCTGTGATAAGTCGTGAGACAACTCCTGCATTTAACTGCCTCACCCAAATGCTCATTTCACTCAACGAACTCTATGCTTGGTCTCTCAAGGTGTACACAATAGATCTGACACTAAATTCCATCACACATCAACCCAACTGAGTCTATACCCAAACTTTCTTTGCGATCAACCCGTCTGTGATAAGTTCTACAATGAACTTTGTGATGATTTCTACGATCACCCACCCTATCCAAGTGCTTCATTTCACCACAAACTCTAATATCGGTCTGCACAAGGAGTGTGCACAAACCAACCTCTCCACTACAACATAAACTGAACATCTATCATAAGTTTGATGGAAAGTATGTAATGAACAAGTTTGTTGCACCGAACCATTCAACAAGTCTTAGAATGTTCCCACCGAATTGACTTCACAACAAACTTCCTCCAAAGTTCTCTCTGATATCATCTGTCACATCTCCACAATGTGCCTTTTGATTATACACCTCTTCATGGGATGTGACACCGTGACATTTCTCACTTGGCTGCTTGGAAACACCAAGGATACTTCATCTGAACTATGCATCTTCACCTAGAGCATGCCCACACTTTGTTCTAGGATATTGACAGGTCACACTCCTACTCTAGTGAGTTTATTGTATACTTCAACGTTTGTTAACAACTTTAACACTTACTCATATTTAAGCATACATCCATTAACTTGAGAATCCAAGAGAACAATAGTAAAACAAGCGAAAGACATATGCAGAAATAAATTGGGTGACAAAAACTATTCCTAACACCCAGTTAAGTCTTTGTTATTGTAAAACAATTACAATATGAGCACTACTAGATTGGTTTACAACTTCGATGGAGTCACACAATTTTCCTCACCTCACCAAGATACTCATACACATATTTGTCACACCAAGAATCTTTGTCACAACTGTCTCTGCAACCTCCTGCAGTTCACCAACCTCCTGCAGTTCACCTCAAATGTTCCCTCAACCAAAAACTTGTTGTCTCTTTGTTCCCATAGACTTCATATATTTTGGTTATATCTCACACATGCCTCCAACAAACCTTCATTTCCATACTTCTAAAAACCATTCCAAAAAAATCTTTCCCAACTTTTTCCATTGAATCTGCCTCAAGGAAGCACAAGTCCTCCCATGTGGAGCGACATGGATCCTTGAGGGAGCTCTCTCTTCTTCATCTACCTCAAAACTGTAGATATCCTCTTTCTCTCCTTGTCTTCCAAATATTCCCTCCTTGGTTGTGTGCCCTTGTTCTCATATAGGGACTCCAAAGATCATCATCACGAACTGTCATGTCCTTTGGGGGTGTCGTGCCCCTTTGTGAACCCATGTGTCCAAACAAATCATCGTGCCCCTTCACGGATTGATTGATCACCCAAACAAATCATCGTGACCCTTTGCAGACTCAATCAACCAACATTGGTGTGCCCCTCATGCCAACACGCCCCAATATCTTGGTCGCTTCATACTTGGGAAAACCCCTTGACACATTTGCATACCCAAGGTGTCCACTTTCCCAACTTGGGTGTCGAAGCAACCCCAAGTTTCATCTCCTTGAGGACTTGGGTGAGGGTCTCCATGCCTATCTAGTCAAAGAACTTACATATAGTATTATGAAGGTTTTTCATTTTGAAGAGGATGATTCTTGGCAATTTTATCCTCTTCATGATTACTAATATGATACTTGTAATGCCCATCTAAATTAACCCCCCAAACCTGTCATATAATTTATTTATTTTTTACATTAACTCGTCACTTAACTAAATAACCAATAACACTAAGGGATTAATTTATTTTACAAATTTCACAAGTTGCACAATAGATTTATCGATATCAACTTAACTAAAAATTGCAAGTTGCGACTTGAGTTCCAATAATTTTGTGCAAGATTGTGAATGGATTTCATCAATTTTTGCACAAGATTGTGAATAAGTGCATCCACCTTGCACAAGGTTAAAAATCTGTTTCGTCAACTTCGCACAAGGTTACACGACAATATAAATAAATATTTAAAAAGATTATTAAAATTTTGACATTAAAGTTTATTTACTTGTTCTCAAAGTTAGTACATTTATGAATGCACATAGTTCCAATACCTCACTGTGAATAACTAAAATTAAAAGAAAAGTCCATGAGCGTTCTAATTAGAAACATAGTTATAAACAATAAAATTTATTCTTTTATGCTACTTACACAATTTCACAATACTCTCTAAGTACTAACATATTTAAGGAAAGATTCATCCATTGTTTACCATTTTTTCACATGAAAATCTAGGTACACTTTTAAGAGTAATATTAGTCTAAATCTTCATGAAACACAAATGACCACCAATACATTTAAAAATAAGTATTTTTTTCCTTTATGTATTATGTACAATAATATGTAAACAAAAAAAACTTAATTTTCAATGTACAGTGAAATTCAAAATTCAACAGATATTTTTGATCTTTTTTAGTAAATTGAAAGGCCAGTTGATTTAAAATAACAATGGAACTGTTTTTTTTGTGGGAGAAAAAATGTACAATAAAATTAAATTAAATTTTATTATAAAGAATAATATTCATTCATTCTTGAAATTGCGTCAAATTTGTAAAAGATACTTGGGTTCTTATATACATTAATTCCTTATATTAATGTATATACATTTATATTAATATGTAAGTTAATTATAAGATTTTGTAAAAGATACAAACAATAGTGGCACATCTAATCCCCAATCAGTATTGTCAACTAACATCAAAGCATCTTTCCTTCCTAACCTACTTCCATCTTCCATCATATATTTTCCTCTACTGGACTAATATGGAGCGTCAACTATATTGACCTAACTCCAGATAGAACTTGTAAGAATAAGTGTTGTACATCTCAACCAATCTCCCCCAACAAGAAACTAGCAGTTTTCATAATACATCTAGGGGAGCATGACTTCACACAACTCTCCCATGACTCTAGGTTTCGGAGGATACATGGTGGTAAATACCTCCACCCCTCCTAATAAACTAGGATCAGTAGGATATTTAGTGGGAAATACCTCCACCATTCCTGATAGAACTAGGGTCAACAAACTATATTGATCCATACTGTGCAACTATTCTTCTTAGAGTCACATCATCAAACAACTACTTCGGGAAAGATGTGCATATTGTCAAAACTACACTTACCACAAATAATAACAATATTTCAAATCATACATTAAATAATAAGTACAACTTATAGCATATGTTATCTTCTTGATGTCTATGACATCCAATTTACCTCAGAGCTACAGTCATTTGACTATCACATCGCTCATCAACATGTAGGTTATTTCACCAATAACTCATATCCATACATATATATCATAATTTCATATAACAATCTATATCTGTATTGGCATTCAATTAAGAAATGTATTTTAATTTTTACCATGTATTGCATCTGTTATGAATTCACAAAATAAATTTGAACTTATATCCACGTACCTGAATTCCACATTTTAATTAGCATGTTAAAACAAACCCAAGAGATATCATCATCATGAGCATATACAACAAAAATTATATCATGCAACACATAAATAGGTCTAGATGTTCACATCTCAAATATCTACCCCAATATAACTGATCACAAACAATGTTAAGCGTTGAATTAGTAAGACGACTAAACAAAAATGTTCTAACTACTAAAGGACAAGATATGGGGTGTTACATACACCCACCCTTCAAGAAAATTCATCTCGAATTTATGGTCAAAATGGAAGGTAATCATAATGCATGGTATTTACATCTCCCTAACGTTAATTCTTGAAGAGTTATTACCCGGTCACTACTTTGATCGCACTATCATAAAGTCATCACAAAACTTCTACTACATTAGCAATAAGGGGAACAACCTTTAATATAAATTTTATTTTTCATCTTATTCTTTGTAAGATTCATAATTTTATTAACCAAGTCTTTTATGATACTCACTACAGTTCCAACTTAATGAAAAAATTTCAATTAATTATCATATACTATAAAACCAAAATCATATAAAGAATTATAAATTTAAGGGTTTTTTTTTCCTTTATTTATATCAAAAGATTAAGTTAAACATCTCAATAATGATTTAGTTTTTCTAAAATTATATCAATCTTCAACCAAATTATAATATAGTAGGTTGTTATTTTTCTTATACCAAGTATAGGGTTATGGTCATTCACAAAATAATAAAAAATTCATGGCAAAACTATTGAGTGTCTTCACTAATAGCGAATTCTATGTTATACTAGTCCCACTGGACCTTCACTTGATTAAAAACATGTCGAGTCTTTCAATATATTGACTAAGACTACCCCTATTCAGCATGCATCTTATTGTGTCCTACTTTATTTTATTACCACTTGTAACTTAATTAGTGAGAAGGCACACTTCTCTTATAGATTTATTCTTCCTAAGTTCTATATTTAAAGTATAGTCTACTAGTTTGACAACCAATTAGAATCTTATTTCATTATTGGTTCTTTAGTTAAGTGAATCTCACATTGAGTTCGATTATAAATTTCATTAATCCCAGCATATAATTACGCTTGGAATATCTTAATAATTATAACCGATTTTCACTGACTTGACTATCACCGTAATTCAAGTGATACAATGCGTACACCATCATAAATGTTTCCCATGCTTAGTAACTCTAACGAAGATATTGTTAAATGATTTTCATGTGATGTCATCACTTCATAGTTTGGTCATTATCCTCAATCTCACTCTCTTCTTAAGTAATAAATTATATCTTGACCACATAAATGTCATATGTAGGATCCTCTTAGGAATGTTGGCTCCGCAAGTCCTCCTTACAACCAAAGAGGGCCTCCACTTTCTGGAAGGGCCTAGTTGCAGCCTCACCGGTTTGGTCACACCTCAATATCCTTCTAAGTTGTACTTATGGTATTATTCTACGTTTTGATTCCTTGATGATATAATATATATGTCATATAGCCCATCAGGCTAGGCCGAAGGATGGACGCCCTATTCTGAAAGACCTTGTTTTCCATTATAGGGCCCCACCTAGATTCAAAACTCATCTTACATGCTTAGAATGGTTTTTGGGCACCTGCCCACGTTTATAAGGGAAGTCTCTCGACTCGATCCTAGGTCTCCTCAATGACATTAATTATAATTATATATATATATATATATATATATATATATATCAACCCTTTTAAATCAATTTCACTGTTTTAAGAATTAAATAGATATCAATAATAGACATCTATACCTATTGGAAATGGACATATTGAATAGTTTTTTAGATGGGAATTTCTTACAAGGCCTAAAAAGACAGGCGGCTGGGGTCTGAAAAATCTATTCAACTTTAACACAGCCCTCCTGGCTAGCTCCTTCTGGAGAGCAGCAACTATCAACAGCATTTGGCACCGCATTATTGTTGATAAATATTTTGGCTCCATGCATTTTAGCGACTGGGTCCGTAAGACCTCCTTACAATCAAAGAGGGCCTCCACTTTCTGGAAGGGCCTAGTTGCAGCCTCACCGGTTATTCTTCATTGGTTACGATGGTTGCCGGGTTCTGGTTCAAAGATTATTGTAGGCAGAGACAAGATCATTGGTGTAGAAGACCGCTCGATCCTCTCCCCGGCGCTGATTTCAAAGCTCGTCTCTACAAATCGGATTCACCTGGCGCAGGTTGGGAGCCCGAGTGAATCTCCCTATCTACCGGATTCTTGGTTGGGCGCTACAGTATTGGCTCTAAGTGGTCGGGAGGCAGTGGAATGGGACCGATTCACTTCAGCTCTAAAGATTGCAGGCATTTCCCTGAACGATAAACCGGATGCTCTGAGGTGGGCGGGAGGTGATGCTACAGGCATCATTTCCGTTAAAAATATTTACATTGCTCTGTTATCTCAGCAAGCCCACGAGCCTGATTCCTCCTGGTTCACACAGCTTTGGAACTGGAAGATTCCGCTCAAGTATAAACTCTTTATTTGGCTAGCAGGGAAAGGAAAGATTTTAACGTGGGACCTGCTTCGCTGGAGGGGCTGGGAAGGGCCCGGTCTATGCCCTTTCTACTGCCACGCTCAGGAAGATATAAACCATCTTTTAATACACTGTCATTTTTCGATGGAAGTATGGAAAAACACGTTAAAATAATTCAATCTTCCTTTCTCATGGAGCGGTGATACAATCTCTAGCTGTTTCAACTCATGGCACCAGAATAAATCCTCTCTGAATTGCTTGGTTGTGATCTTAAGCTGGCACCTTTGGATCGAGCGTAATTGGGCGTTGTTCGAGGATCGACATCCTTCCACGCTGGCTGTAATCAAAAGAGTCCTTGCCACCCACAACTGGCACCCATCTACTATGAAGCCCTCACTCTCCAAAGTGATTGACCTTGATTTGTCAGATGGATTTACCCTGGCTTGTTTTGATGGAGCGACCCGTTCAAATGGTCTCTGCTGTGGAGCCAGGGGTTTTTTCAAAGCACATCCGTCGAGAATCACAAAGTGGTTTCTCAACTATGGTCAGAGGACTAATACCAAAGCGGAGCTCATGGGACTTTGGGTCTCCCTCTTCCTTGCTTCTTCTTGGTCCATCTCGCATCTGCTCGTCCGCGGTGACTCGAGAGTCATCATAGACTGGATTACTCACATCTGCTCGTCCGCGGTGACTCGAGAGTCATCATAGACTGGATTACTCACAAGTCAAAGCTCAATGCTGTCCACGTTGCATGTTGGAAACAGAAAACGTGTGAACTCTCCAAGGGCTTCACAAACATCAACTTCCAACACTTTCCTAGATCTTTTAATCGTGAGGCCGACGCTCTCTCAAAAAGAGCGCTTCTTGAAGAGGTTGGGAAACTCTCGCTCTTCCACTGTGATAGCGGGATTGAGAGCTCGAAAACCTATTTGGATATCTTCTGATCGATGATTGGCTTCCCTGATTCCTGCGTTTATTTAGTTTGTGTCATTACTTGAGCTGGTTTGCAGTTTTAGATTGGTCTTGACTTGCTGTTTGAGCGTTTGTCGTATCACTCTTGCATTTTTTGACCGATCCTTTCCTTTTTTGTTTTGGTGCGCTGACTTCTGACCAAAACTCTTCACTGATTCGCTATTGCTTTTGCCTTGTAAATGATTTTATACACTATATAAAATCGAGTTAATTTTTTCATGGAAAAAAAGTAACTTTAATAAGGTATTGGCATCCACTCACATAGTGTCACTTGTCAATCATACAAATTCATACATATACTTATGATTTCACTTGAAACTAGGTTCAATCATATCCTCTCACGTATTCACTAAGGTTACAACCTCTAAAGTATAATTACGTAATATATAAATGTGTGTTGACAATTTTATTATTATTATTTTAAATTACTAGATTTATTAATGACTTCATGTTAAAATTTTCTATACGATGAAATGTGAAAATGTGAAGGCACATATAATTTTTTTTTTAATCTCAAACTTATAATCGATCCTTTATCTCAATCTATGATACAAATATAATAAAGTAAAAAATATAATTAAACCAATATTACAATAAATATATGGATTCTTGATACCAAACTCCAACGTATAAGTGATATTCAAATTAAACCTTCTTTACTTACCATGCACGTGAACTTCTCAACATCTAATATGACCCCACTTTTAGCAACTAAATAACCATTTTAAAATAGTATGTACTAGTTTAATTTTTTGTAATATATTTTATTTAATTTTATTTAAATAATTTTATTTTTTTAAATAATATAGACTTTTCTCATTAAAAAAATCTTAAATATTATTTTTAAAAAGCCTTACACTTTTTAATTATCAAATATCTCCTTATAGTGTTATTTTATGTTCGACATATGATGTGAATAAAGTTGGTACATTTTCATTATTTTATAATTTAATTTATGAGTAAAATATCAAGTGTAGATAATGGTGATACCTCATATATATTGTATCTAATTACATTATATTTTATGAATATTATCACAATTTACACCATAGGGATATGGTGTTTATTATTATTGTACTTTTTCCATTTTATGAGTGAATATACTTTATTTTCACTATTCACATGTAACTATTCCATAATTACTTGGATAAATTATAGAAAACTAAGTATAGTGAAATATATATTAATGGTGTGGAATTTATAAGAGATAATAAGAATACTAGGAAGTATGTTAGTTTTAAAATTATTAAAACTTTACAACATTTGAGGAATGCCTCTCTTACATATATCTCGTCAATTGACAACATATATCTCGTTAATTGACAATATAAGTAACTGTCTCTTCATTGTGTGAAACTCGTCAATCTTTCAAAAGTGGCTAATCTTTCCGAAGTGGTTATTAATGTATGAAATACAATTTCATTTCCTTGGTATTTTCATCATATTAATCTTACTAAATTTATTTGATTTTATTTGTTTATTTATTTATTTTAAATTTAAATATATTTATCAATTTTTTTTATAAAGTATAAAATATAGAATTTAAATAATTCTTTAATTTTTAGTATATAATTGAAAAAGAAAACAATATTTATAACTTATTAACTATTTATCATAAGCAAATTCTAAATTAAAATTCCACAATATTGAAATACATTTGAATAAAATATTTTAATTTTTTTTTAACTTGTATCTTAATGTATTGTAGAAAGACATTTTCTTAAAACATTTTTTTTTCTTTTATTTTCTTTTAACTTTTATGATAATAGAATATTAAAAGACATTTGTATAAAATATTTTACTTTCTTTTTATTTTTCTTGTTAAATTTTTTATAATGAAATTTTGAAAATTTTACTTATAATAATAATAATAATAATAATAGAGTTTTAGTGGGTCTAATGGTTAAGAACATGTATTTCCTCTTAAGAGGTCACAAGTTCAAATCCAGAGGGGGTAGGATATGTATACCTCTGCAAACTTTACCAGTCAAATCATTGGGTGGATGGGGTCCCTTGGGGGTCTCATACACCAATTTGGTATCTAGCTTGTCTGTGACCTTAAAAATAGTTTATTATTATTATTAAGAGTAATTTCATTTTTATTTATTTTGTAAGTTAGGAATTGGATTAGAACCTGCTAAGCAGTAAAATTTACAGATGTCATGTTATCATACGAGGCTGTGGCAGCATTGCCCTAGTGGGAAACCAATGTTGCCACATGGTCGTTCAGATTCATAATATCCATGCAAAACTTGCAAAGCTGTAAGAAACTTAAAATATAAGGCGCTAGATCTAGAGTGCCACGTAGGGCGAGAGTTTTGTTGGCTAGACTGTGCATTCCAAAAACGAAAAATTGAGCTATTCTAAATCTGTAAATTACGATATTTAAGAAGTCGCACAGGGCAGAGAGATTTTGAATTAAACTTGTTGTAAACATAAAAACACGAGAAACCTGAGCGAGAAGGAGCTATCCATCACTAGGGTTGAGCCTCTGCACGTCTTGTTTGCGCGGTGTCTCTGCCTAGCTCCCCTCTGTCCAAGATAACATGCCTGAGATCCTGAAGAAGAGTCATCAAAAGCTCCTCTC
>CBVK0103146777.1:0-12985 GCA_900067695.1 Picea abies
ACAAGTGTGCATAAGGTTTATTCAAAGAGAGTAGGTAGAACTTCGATCTTTTGCCCACCGAGAGAGAAGAAGAAAGGAAGGGATATGCCTAAACATGTGGTAAAGAGAGAGCGTGCGTAGCTTTTATGTTGTGAGGCCCTTAATACTAACTATATCATTTCACTAAAGAGAGAATATTCCATAAAGCTTCCTTTATAAAAAAATTTGGTTTGGGGCATCTATCTATAAATGCTTTTCTGGCCTCATCTTGCAAAGCGAGTGCTCTATACTATATATAAAGATGAAATTCTTCCTCTAATGTTATTTACTATGCTCGCTTTAGCATAAGTGGCTACTTATGCAGTAATTCGTCGCTTAGATGGCTTAGGAAGATCAAGCTTGCTATGTTATATAGTAGAGGTAGCATATATATCCGTAACGAGTGCCTATAGAGCCGTAACGGGATGGATCAATAATTACATATAGATAAATATAGGGAGGAGAGACCTGTAATGGGTGCTTGCCTACTTATACTTATACTTATACTAAGCGGGTATGCAGGTAGTGGCAGATCCATAACGAGATATTCAGTAATTACATCACGCTATGCCCCAGTTGCGCGACATTGCTTTCCAGCCAGTCTTGGAGCCCTTTATCGAAACCGCGTGGACGTCCCCTACCTCTCCCACGTTAATGATGAGGACTAGATTGAGGTATGAGTGCTCGTTCACGGTGAACCGAATTTCGCCTGATCTATGGTAGGGTACCCTGCACATTCCATCGCAGAAGAAGTATTTAGAAATAAGAGAATAACCCATTAAACATTCAACTAAAACAAATTCATATTAACATGGATCTGATCTATTATGTTTTCCAATCTTTGGAAATTTCTATTTTCAATTTCTATTACTTTATTTGGAACATTACATGCATTGAAACTTCTACACTTTGGTAAAAAATTAGCATCGAGCAACATGCTATTAATGATTTTTATATATGGGCATAGATCTTTTTATATATACATCTAACTAAATATATATATGTGAAGATATACTAATATTAATACTTTGCTATTACTTCTGTAACAAAACCTGAATTCATATAAAAAAAATTACCTCTGGTACATTACAGAGACAATGCCCACCCCGTACTTGGTGATATGCTGGAAGACCATCTTAGAGAGATAGAAATGTTGGAGGGGAGGATTACACCAGCCACTGGCATTGTTTGGCGGGAATAAGTTGGTACCAGTGACCACAATTGCGCCAGGAAGGAACCATTGTGGATGATCGTTGCATCAGATTGCACAGAAGGCCCCACAACTAAGACTGTTGTTGAAGAGCATGGTGCTGGTGCCATATCCATGGATATAGAGATTTCTATAGCTATAGGCACCTCCTACATTTTACATTATAAATGTATTTTCATGTGGGGCTTCCAAAATAGTTGTTGCACTGCCTTCCAGGCACACTGTATTCACACTCGCTGACAATGGTACCACTATTACTATTACGATCAAGCGTCAGGTACAGAGTGATGAATTATAACCCACTGCATTGCTAGTAAGATCCCCACTTGCTTTTTATGTTAGACCGCTTAGTTGTGTTATCATTGGAACAACCTTCTTGGATTGATTCTTTACAACTAGAACAACCTTTAGCACAGATCCTGGGAACTTCAGCTTAGATTGTTGAACTGCCCCAACGGATAGATTCTTAACAGCCATAAATTCATAGACACAATTGGATGATTGTCGATTCATAGCTACCCATTCTCCCCCAATTCTAGATGGCACGACTGGTTGGATGGATGAGTAGCCAAGAGGGTTTCCCTTTAATAGAGATCGTACAAAACCCTTCTTCAATGGATCTTGTTGCATTTAACAAGTGCCTTCTGTCTCAAAAAACACACAAGGATGAGCAGAGGGAGTCGCGTCAACTGCAAGCACCCATTCAAACACTTGGAAATTACCATGCATGCACTAAACATTAGAGAATGAAACCTAAAGCATAAAAATTTAATATCACAAACTAATGGTAATATCAAATCTAACATTAATCCATCTCAAGAGAAATTATGTCAATATATTTCCAAGTTCGTAACTTTGAAACCAACAATTTGCCCCGTAGCCTCGATATGAGGCCAAATAAGAGGTAAAGAGTCTTGATTGGATGAGATAAAGTGCCCTGAGCTCTTCATTGGAGGAGATAAAGCATTTGCATATATTTAACCAAAACAATTAGGATAAAAGGCTAATGAGTACATTGATTCATGTGTAAAAGAGAGAAAATTTTGTCAAACCGATTTCAATTAGTCCCTCCACTAATAAGAAGAAAATCTTACAACCGATGTTCAAATAATTTCGTAGTCATTTATGAGATGTAAAACGATATGTGAATTAGAGTTCACATGTGTAGATATGAACAATCTCAATGATGTGTGTTTAACTACATGCAAATCTAGAGTACTCATGTGCAGATCTGAACTAATCCCGCAACTAGAGCATTGGTAATTTAAGAGGAAACCAATTACCGGGAAATGCATTTTCATCGACTTGCAACAAGGATATTAAGAATTTAAATATAATGTAATAGCATAGCAGATTTACACAATGTATTGATACAAAAACCGAGGTTCATTTTTATAGTAAATTAGTCGATTATTACATTTTAATTACAAATGATCCGCTCACATAATTTATATACATTATACCACGACTCTAACCAGTCCTCGTAGAATTTTACTTAATTAATCATTGACACATTGGATCAATTAACAATGCTATAACATGATCTAAATTTAAATACATTGACACAATTTACAAGTTGCCACATTGTTAACCTATTTATACATAGATTAACAATTAGTTGGATGTCTCTCGAAACTGAATTGTTTAAACAACTATCTTATAATATTGTTACTTGTTAACTAACTGGTTATCTTAACTCTTTATCTTGATAAATTTTACACATAGGATTTAAGACACTTACTTGTTAACTAACTGGTTATCTTAACTCTTTATCTTGATAAATTTTACACATAGGATTTAAGACACATTGACGAAGTTGTTTATTTACAACACAATAATGTATATGAATATGTTTCCAAGTAATGAGAAGATTGAGATTTCATGATATCCTACAAAAGAAGAGACCTCTCACTTTCTCGCTGGAAAATCTATGGTTACCCTGCACATGTAGATACCAAGTCAGTACAAATGGTTAAATAAATATGGTGGATCTTGGATTAAATATTGCAATTCACACACATCTTCTCTACTTCTAATATAACTATAAAACAATGTTCCCATTAGCCAATCAGAACAAAAGAAACTAGACAATTTGTTATTAGACTTACTAAAGAACAACTATTCATAAGCTTTAACATGGCTCAAGACAAAATTTCTATCTATATCTTACTTGATTAGGTGGGAGGTTAACAATACTGAAAGAGCTCACTAAAAAAAATCCATGACTAACTAGATTTAATTTTGTTTTTTCTTAAAACAAAGATAACTATACCAAAATTGGAGTGCAAATATTGGATCATCGTACCTTCTTATTAGAAGTAATTACAATAGGTATTCGAGGTTTCATAATCATGCAGATAGTTAAGTACAAAAAAATCTTTCAACCGAGTAGTACTTCAGGGGATAAACAATGGTTCACAATAAAGCTCAATGAACTACATCAAAAAATTTACAAATTACAGAATAGGGACACAATTTGCATCATTAGACATTACACTTGTTACATCAAATTTATGAATCTGAAATTGTAGACACACAAACATGCGAAATATTACAGAGAATGGAAAGGGGTGGATGAAACCCTAACACATTCTTTATTTATTTTTAAATAATAAGAGAAAACTGAAAGGAACAAAAGAAACTTCTTCAGATCAATAGATACAAATCCAATATGCATCAACAAGGGTAGATCCCTGTGAAGCTGAAGGGAAGGTTGAAGAACTATGTGTTGGCACAGGGGCAGACCCAGGGTTCGACACTTCAACAATGCACCAACAAAACCCTAACTATCGTCCCTTTCGACAACACCTGCGAAGCAGATGCAGTCTCACCCAAGGTAGAGGTAGGGGGGGTTATAGGACTCAAGTGTCTGTAACCAAGATAGGACACAGATATGTGATTATAACACTTCACATAGTATGTAGGATCAACACACATTAGTTCATTAGTTTTATTCGCATCACAGATCAAACCCTAAGTACAGATCAATGGAGTAACAATGACAAAATATACATCGCACTTAGCAACATAAGTCATATCTATCACATTCAACATAGATGAAGCACTAATCATTCACAGATCTATCTATCATTCATAACATTCATTGCACTAAGAAAATCACAACATAAGCATTATAGCACAAAGCAAACCATCAACACAATATTTATGTGGTTGACCCCAGTGTGGGGCTACGTCCACCAAAGGCTTCTTCTTCTTTATTAGTCTTCTTCAATCTCTTACATTTGTCTACTCCTATGCACTAATCCAAAGAGCCAACCTTCGCACTGGAAAGGTGATCTACACACTACGCACCAGATCCACCTTCCCAAAATCAGGTCAAGGCACAGAGTCAACTCCTTTATCAAGCACAGAGCCTTACATACATGTTTTGTTGCACAAAGAAACTCAAAACTACTTGCCTCTTGCACTTAGCTATTGACTTAGCACATAGATACTTACACACACCTACTTCTACATTACATTCCTTCATATTTATACTTTTACATTTACAAAAAGGCCTAAACATGGGTAAACCCATGGGTCGACATCCCATAACCCATTACATAAACCCTAATGAACCCCATGCTAGGTCCACAATCCCACAAAATAAGTGAGATCTCACGATCTCAGCTCCTCCTGGGCACTCCATCTTCGACCGCTGCGTCAAAGTCCAAAAGTGATCAAACCCGACCAATGTTTCCTCAAAACTTGGTCAAGGGCCAAAAACAGTCTATGGAAATCTTATTAACCATATAGGATAGCCATGGAACCATATTTGGAATTTGGGTATGTAAAAATGTGTAGGAAGAGAAAGAAGACACTTGTATCCCACAGGGATAAATTGAGAAAAATAGTCAAAACTTCTTTGGACCATAAATTTCAACTCAGAGATCATATTTGAGAAAACAAATAGTCATTGGAAAGGTATTGGGGAGGAGAAGAGATTCGTCCACCTAGAATTTTGAATTGGGCATTAAAATTTTTCAGAAAGTAATAAAGATATTTATGTAGCAGTAAAT
Organism: Picea abies; assembly: GCA_900067695.1. NCBI lineage: Eukaryota > Viridiplantae > Streptophyta > Pinopsida > Pinales > Pinaceae > Picea > Picea abies. Next base: position 5,248 of record CBVK0103146777.1, read on the forward strand.
AAGTGGAAAATTGTAGCATGTAAATGTTATAGATTTTCAATCATAACTTAGAATGAAGCATGTGTATGGCTGTTGGAAAGATGTTTTAGAGAGAAATGAATATAAGGAATAGTGTTTTGATTTGGTCCATCATTTCCTTCATAAACTGGTGTTATCACTGAAATTTCATCTACAACATTGCACACAAATGGTTACAGAAATACAACAATGCCAACAACAATTAGTTTACTTGCAACACTAAAATGCATTTCAAAAGGAAAAAAATATACAATTGGGAAAAAATTGACATGAGCAAAATCACTAAAGGAAGCACACGGGCCAACAAAGCCCTCAGAGTGTGAAATGCACCAAATGCGCAGTTGTGTACGAGAAAAGTCATGCACTCCTGTGAATTATGCATTTATGGTTGTTGTCGGTCCCCCAACCACTTATGGACCAGCTCCCAACTTGATTTTACCTCCATATCTGAGCTGTCTCTTATACAGGGGCTGATCAAGGACTAGAGAGTGCCCTAAAATTCCAACTCCATTACCCTTGCTTGAAGCTGTTGGATGGCCTCAGTGAGCTTCATCACTTAGACCTCAACTGCTTCGTGTTCCTCCTATGCCAAGCCTGACACAAAGCGAAGTGATTTTCTTACCACTTCATTGACTGCAGTCTGCTCTATGAGAAGCTGGTCCTTTTCCTTCTGTATCTACGCTTTGTCTTCCTCAAGCATCGCACATAACTCATCCTTCTCATTTTCATAAGCGTTCACGTAGTACTATGCAACTCACAGTTGCTCCAAGATCTCCTCTTTCTCTTTCTTCAGGGCTTCTATAGCCTTCTCCTTTTCTTCTTGGACTTGCTGAAGTCAAGCCTCTGTTGCATTCACAAGTCATCGAATTTGGGTTGGTTCATCCCCCAACTCTACAGTCTCCGACGAGGAAGGCGAAGTAGAAATCGCGTGGCTCAATTGAATGGCTCGCTGAATTTCCTACAGTTCCTTCTCAACTCTTACATACATCTCCTCCTGCTTCGTGCCATATCTCTGTAATAGGCCCTCGAACGCATCTTCCATCACTCCACGGATTAGGCTTATATCATATTCTGTGAGGGTGGCCTCCATCTGGGGCTTACTAGCGTGGGTCTTCTTTCTTACCAAGGGTTTTTGTGGATAACCCTTCCTATTCTTCTGTGTTTCCATATCCGTAGGGGGATCCTCCGGTGGTGTAACTTCTCGTTCTCCTTTCTTTTCTCCTTCTCCCCCTCCTCCTTCTTGATTTACATTGTCTCCTCCTCCTCCTTCTGTGGGTGAGTCAGGTCTACTTTCTTCTAATGCGACGTTCTCCTCGTTAGTTTATATGTTTTGAACTTCCTCCTTTTTCTTCTTCTTCTTCGCATTGGTCTGTCTAACATGTTCAGCCCGGGTGACCAAGGGGCTTCCGATGATGTCATGGTCAGAGAAGTCTGCATCATCAACCAGTACAAGGAACTCTGTCGGCCATTCCTTGGTGATATCCTCCATATCTTCATCAGTCAACTTATAGTAAGATGTAATTGCTCCTTGCTCTCATCCTTGCATGCAGTGATATAAATGAAATGTTGATATGCGTGGAAATTAGCCACCGGTCTATATTGGTGCAATTTTCTCAGAGTCATGCATGGGAACAACTCAATAGAAACCTTCAAATGCTGATAATAGGTGTGGAACACTGCATTTGACTTCCACTGCTTTGACATGTCATTCATGTACCATAGGGTTGAGAACCTAGCGACCAACGACTCCGATGGTTCTATCTCTAGGAAGGCTTCTCCTTCCAGCATTTTCCAAGCAACAAATGCGATCAACACTAGCAACCAACTAAAATGGAACTTGTATCCTTGGTACTATGCTTCACGAAAATATTTCTCAAGCTCATTGATGAGGTAGCTTTCTTAATTCATTTTCATCCCCTCCATGCATTTTCATACTAGGTCCACCACAAATCTGGTGAACTGCATGGGGTGGTTCTTTTGGATGAGCTTTCCATCTATGAGTTGACAAGCTAGGCACACTGCGCCATCCTAGATGGAGGCTACCTTGTAGCCTAGATTTCCTCAACTTCGCCATATGCCTCCTTAATGCAATGTGTCAGGGATAAATCCGAGGCCTTCCTTGGGTAGAACTATTGAGGTTCGGGGCCCTGCATGCCAAGTCTTGTGATCAGGTGGATCAACGTCGGGTCCACAGTAATACGTCTGTCGAGCCACAGGTATCCTCCATGATAACACGACAAGAGGAGTTTAACACAAGCACTAACCTCCCGATGTCGACCAAAGTGACAGATATTCATTATGTTCATTATCGTGGACTACAAGAGATCCTTTATCCAAGGCTGGGAGAGGATGCGAGGCTTCTTCCCAGTCATTTTCATCAGATATCTGTGGGGCGTGATCATCATGTAGTTTTTTCTGTCACTAAGGTTCAAATCGTTGTTCTTCAATGTTGGGATCTATCCCAACTGGATTCCTTCTACGTGTATCCCCTTCGGGATGTACACGGTGATCAATGTATACTCAAAGTCTCATGGAATGCTATCACATTTAACCACGACAACCAAAGGCGAGATGTAATCAGGTAATATCGATGGGATATTCTTCGTGTTAGCCAGATCATCGCGATGCTTACTTCACTTCTCAGTAGCAGGGTTAGTTCGGCTTGAACGTCATCCAGTCGAGGGGGAAGCTTGCAGTCCCCTAGTTGACGATGCTTGTACTCCCTCAGACATAGCTTTATCAGCCATAACATTTTTCAGAACTTCTTCAATAGATTTCTCTATTTCGGTGCGCTCGGTCGACATTATCACTGTTGAAAAATATGTCGAGGTAGGTAAGTAGATAGCGGGGTAAACAACAAATGGTGAGGTCTGATAGCACAGTTCGACGCACACAATTACTTCTCTGTTACCTCAAATAATCACAGGTGGAAAAAAGTGGTCTCGATGCAGCATCCGATGGGTTAAACAAGCAAGTGTCGTAACAAATTCCTCCAATGGGCAGGAATGCCTCAATCAATACGATTCAGTTTGTTAGGGCGTGGTCTCAACATCCCAAATGTGGTCTAGTTGCCCATAAATGTGTTTCCTAGTCGTTCAGAGCATCGATCTAACGGTTGGGGCACCTCCAATGGTCATATAGCTTCGTCGGGGCGAAGTCTTATTCTACGTGGTTCTGCTATTCTGACGAGGTTCAGAGCCCACCTCCTACGAAGTCTTTTCTGGAACTTCCTGTAGTTTTTCTAACTTGTATTTTTTCTTACTGAGCTTCCTTTCCTTCTTTCCTATGATGTGAGTCTCTGTATTCCTCTTTCCATTCTTATTCTTAGCTTCTCTTAGTGTAGTAGCTTCGCATTGCTGATGATCTTTTAAAGGGTTCAAAGGTAATACCTCTTCTCTTATTAACTCTAGTGTGGGTATTCTTCTTTCTTACATGGATAGGTCCTTCAAACCTTCTTGCATTCTTTCAAACTCGATAGCTAATTCTCTTGCATTCTTTTTCTTCGAATTAACTTCTTGTTCTTCCATCAGTTGATCTATTCTTCTAGCTATGGAATCCCTTAGTTCTTGCTTTTTCTTTTCTATAGCTTCTTCCTCTGCTTTCCTTCTAATCTGATCCTTCTTGATCCAAGTCGTTCCTATCAAAAGAGGAAAAGGGGCATTGTTCTCAACAAGCCTAATAACTTCAAATTCTTCTTGAGTCAATGTTTCATGGATGATAACATGTACCTTAGTAACTCTTCCACATAGGGTTATAATATTTCCTTTAAACAAGCTGATCCTTCCCAGTGAAGGTACCACAATAGGCTTTCCCAAAATTTCCCAAGTGTTTTATGTCATAATGTTCACTTGTGTCTCTTCATCCAAGACACAGTCTATGTTGAAGTCTCATTTTCTTGTACTTATGCATTGTTTTTCTTTCAAGATCTCTGATAAACTAACATCCTTGTGATCATCCACTACTTATTTTAGCTATACTAACATAGTGTGTGATTTCTCTGATTCTTTCTCTAACATTCTCTTATTCTCTTGGCTCATATTCATTTGTTATACTTTAGCAATCATCCTTGGGCAATCCTCAACTTCATGACCAACAATTTTACAACAAAGAGAAATAGGACCTGCACCAGGGAATTCCTTAGAAAGATGTCCCGGTCTTCTGCAGTTATAGCATAGTGTTAAACCTCTTTTTCTCTTATACATTTCCCAAATTCTCTTGTACTATGCACTGGGATCACAGTGATGGACTTGCAATATGAAAAAAATCTTTCTAGGTTCCTGCATCCACTTATTAGTCCAAAAATTCTTTCTATGCATAGGAATAACATATCTTTCCCTATTTCTATCAATTTCATTCAGATAAACTCTTTCTTCTAAATGTACCCTAGCTTTCAGACTAGGACAAAATCTATCAAACATACCTAGATTCCCTAGCTTTCAGACTAGGACAAAATCTATCAAACATACCTAGATTCATACTTTTGAAACAAAATTTTTCGCTTATCTTACTCTTATCAAATCGTAAAGCTTTTACCTCTTTCAAGATCTTACCTCTTTTCTTCAAATCAGGTTTCTTTCTTAGCACAAAGCTTCGCAAGTCAAGTAGAATACTATGCACTATAACAACAGATCTACGCACAAAGCTTCTCTTTTCTTTCAGTTTCTAGCAATCACAGTTTCAGGTCCCGGAAACGAAACCATTTGTGGGCATAGGTGTAGACCCAGGGTTCAACACTTCAACAACGCACCAACAAAACCCTAACTACTGACCCTTTCGACAACACTTGTGAAGCAGATGTAGTTTCACCTGAGGTAGAGGCAGGGGGGGTTACATGAATCAAGTATCTATAACCAAGCGAGGACACAAATCTATGATTATAACACTTCTCAGAGTACTTGGGAGCAACACACATTAGGTCATTAGTTTTATTTGCATCACATATCAAACCCTAAGTACAGATCGACGCAGTAACAATGAAAAAATATACATCGCACTTAGCAGCATAAGTTATATCTATCACATTCAACATAGATGAAGCACTAAGCATTCATAGATCTATCTATCATTCATAACATTCATTGCACTAAACTAAGCATTCATAGATCTATCTATCATTCATAACATTCATTGCACTAAGAAAATCCACAACATAAGCATTATAGAACAAAGAAAACCATCAACACAATATTTACGTGGTTCACTCCAGTGTGGGGCTACATCCACCAACAGATTCTTCTTCTTTATTAGTCTTCTTCAATCTCTTACATTTTTCTTCTCCTCAACACTAAGCCACATAGACAAGATTCACACTAGACAGGTGATCTGCACACTGTGCACCGGATCCACCTTCCCAAAATCAGTTCAGGGCACAAAGTCAACTCCTTTATCAAGTACAGAGCCTTACATACATTTTCTGTTGCACAAATCAACTCAGAACTACTTGCCTCTTGCACTTAGCTACTGACTTAGAACATAACTACTTACACACACCTACTTCTACATTCCATTTCTTCTTATTTATACTTTTACATTTACAAAAAGTCCTAAATATGGGTAAACCCATGGGCCGACATCCCATAACCCATTACATAAACCCTAATGAACCCCATGCTGGGTCCACAAAATGAAAAATAAGTGAGATCTTGTGATCTCAGCTCCACCTGGGTGCTCCATCTTCGAGTGCTGCACCGAAGTCCCAAAAGTGGTCAATCCTGACCAATGTTTCCTCAAAAATTGGTCGAGGGCCAACAAGCCCCCAACACTCACCTGTGACTCGTCACGAGTCACTCAGATCTGGGCAACACTGCTTCAAAGGCCTCGAGCTGCTGCTTCACCTGAGCCTCCTGCTCAGTAAACTCCTGGATCAATTGCTCTGTAATAATCCCTTCTAGGCATTGTTCCACTGTCGCAACCACTTGGTCCAGTTGCAAACCTTGTCCTTCGATCTCTTCAAACACCGTGCAGGCTTCATCCTGCACCGGTTGTAGCCTCTGTGTGACTTCCATTACTCTGCCCTGGATGGCAGTGATCTACTGCTGGACCGCGCATTGTTCTTGTGATCTCTTCTTTCTCTCAACTGTAGTGAGTGAATTCATCTGCGCTTGAACTTCCAGTGCCTACTGCTCTGCCTCCTGTAGCTACGCTTCCAACTTCCTAAGCTCTGGGTCTTCCGTGAGGCATTCGTAGGTATGCACACTTCTGTTTCTTAGATTCTTGCATTCTAAGGTGAGGAATCTGATCCTTTTCACTGCACTCTTAGTGGCTTCCTCCCTCTAGTCACATAATTCCTGTGAAGTGCTTGGTACTGCTTGAATCTCCAACTCCGTTACCCATGCTTGAAGCTGCTGGATGGCCTCAATGAGCTTCATCACTTGAACTTCGACTACCTCATGTTCCTCCCGTGCCAAGCCTGGCACAGAGTGAAGTGATTTGCTCACTACTTCTTTGAATGTAGTCTTCTCTATGAGCAGCTGGTCCTTTTCCCTCTATATCTTCACTTTGTCTTCCTCGAGCATCGCCCAAAACTCATCTTTCTCGTTTACATACGCGGTTACACAGTACCGCGCAACTCGTAGTTGCTCCAAGATCTCCTCTTTTTCTTTCTTCAGGGCTTCTGTGGCCTATTCATTTTCTTCTTGGTCTCACTAAAGCCGAGCCTCTGTTGCATCTGCCAGTCTTTGAAGTTGGGATAGATCATCTCCCAACTCTGTAGTCTCCGACAAGGAGGGTGTAGTAGGTACTGTGCGACTAACTTGAATAACTCATTGTATTTCCTTTAGTTCCTTATCAACTCTTACGTACAACTCTTCTTGCTTCGTGCCATATCTTTGTAATAGGTCCTCGGATGCATCCTCCATTTCTCCGTGGACTAGACCGATTTCATCCTCCATGAGCATAGCCTCTAGCTAGGGCTTACTGGCACGGGTCTTCTTTCTTGCTGAAGGTTTCTGTGGAGAAACCTTCCTCTTCTTCGATGTTTCTGCCTCGATAGGGGGATCCTTCGGTGGTGTAGCTTCGCCTTCTCCTTCTTCCCCTCCTACTTCTTGATTTAATTCATCTCCTCCTCCTCCTCCTGTGGGCAAGCCAGGTCTACTTTCTTCCGAGGCACTGTCGTCCTCATCAGTCTCTATGTTCTGAACTTCCTCCTTTTTCTTCTTCTTCTTCGCACTTGTCTATCCTGCATGCTCGAACCAGGTGATGAAGGGGATTTTGATGATGTCAGGGTTGAAGAGTTCTGCATCATCTATCGGTACCAAGAACTCTGTCGACCACTCCTTCGTGATATGTTCCATGTTTTCATCGGTCAACTTATAATAGGACTGTAACTATTCCTTACTTTTGTCTCCGCGTGCAGTGATATAAATAAAGTGCGGGTTTGCTCGAAACTTAGCTAGTGGTCTGTACTAGTGTAGAGTGCATGGTTTCATGCGCGAGAAAGACTCGATGGAAACCTTCAGTTGCTGGTAGTAGGCATGGAATACCGTGTTCGACTGCCATTGCTTTGACATGTCGTTCGTATACCATAAAGTTGAGAAATTCGTGACCAATGTCTCTGACGGTTCAATCTCTGGATAGGATCAGGGATATGAGTTCCATTTCACCTGGTTTCTTGTATTGATCGCATTTGTCGCTTGGAAAATGTCTTTCTCGAGCTCGTTGACGAGGTATCTCACCCAATTCATCTGCATCCCCTCCACACATTTTCCTGCGAGGTCCACCA
>CBVK0103146778.1:0-10888 GCA_900067695.1 Picea abies
CTTCTTCACAGTATGAAGACACAGTTAACCAAAATCAAGAATGGGGACCTAAAGTAATTCAATTATGGATCTATTTTGGCATATTTATTTTTAGAAAGAGTCCCTCATTTATGCCTACAGGTAGAGTGGGGTATACCAGCAACATAGAATCTCGGGATGAAAAGGTGGTGTGATCTCATCACTCATCATGTAGCGGACCCCATTATCAAATACAACGATGCATTCTTTGACTGGTTGAGGCCTCAAATATTGATTATAGATGATTACGCCTATGCTGGTTTGGACTTTCGAGGCAACCCCGATTTGTTTCTACCTGAGGATTTTCAGTGGGGGACCTAGGTAAGAAAAAAAAATTTCTTTTATGGTGCTTTTGTGAATTTTTAGAATATAAGATGTTTTTTTTTATATATGCTCTCTATCCAATGACTAATCAAAATTTTTGACCATGTATATGTAGGGCCACACCGACCTCTGGGCACATCCCCCATTCAGAGATGAGAGAAAGTAGTTGTAGTAGCAGGATGAGATGTTGATGATTATGAGGCAGTCAAGCAGAATCTAGAGGGTTTGACAGTAGACATCCCGGACATCTCGATCAATGAGATTCTGATGCATTATCAATGCCACACCGTAGGTGTGTATGGTTCACTCAACCAACTACTTCGTAGGGTAGTATAGGAAGTAGTATGCTACCATGAGCAACATCCATGATGTTATTTTGTAGAATCCATGGGCTTCATATTTTGATATTTTGGTCTTTGGATGAAAAATACATTTTTGTAAAACATTTTTATCGTTATATATATAAATGAGGCTTCTACCATCTTACTTTTATTTATATACAACATGTGATGTGTGATTGGATTTATAAATGTCTCAAATGTCTGTCTAACACATAATTAGCTAATGCATCGGTTAATGTATTTAGACATCTAGGAATATGTTGATACTCAATATAATCAAAATAATGTTCCAAGAGGCGAGTTTGTAAATATACCCGTAACAAAGTAGTGCTTTAGATAGTATATATGTTACTTAACTGTAGCACTACTAGCTGTGAATCAAGTCATACAATGAGTTGTCGAATCCCAAGTGAAATAGCATCAGTCAACAATTCGATGACTGTGCTATATTCTGCGATAATATTGGTTGCACAATTGAGGAAAGCACCTTGGAGACTGATAAGTTCATTCGTGAGTGCGTAGATTGCCCAAGAAGTAGAAGGTAGGTTATGAGTACTACGATTAGCACCATCGACGAAGCCAATATAGGGTAGTGAAGACGCTGACATCAGGAAACCAAGCACAACGCAAGGTAAGCAGTTGGGGGTCGAAACCAAATAATGAAAAACACACATAAGTAGCACACAAGAGTATGATATAGTAAAATACAAGCACTCATGTAAATATGGTCTAATCATAGTACTTATTCAAGTAAATCCCATTTCTGGGTTCACTCAAAGGAATGCCATCATAATCCACTAACTCGTAATCTCCCTTCTCCAACACTCGTTTGACAATATAAGGGTTGCGCCACATAGACTCAAAATTTTTGACCCCTAGTAAATCATGATATTGTTCATAGAGAAGAAATAGATCACCTTCAGAGAAAACACGCGGCTTGACATGATTTTCGTATTGGGATTTTACGCATTTCTTCTGGGTTTCAATAACCAGGGTGGCATCATGAGGGGTTTCATTTAATCGCATCAGATAAAATAGAAGTTCTTCCTCGATAGAGGTGTTGGGGAGAAGTTCAATGACTATCTTCAATGATGGTATCTCACATTCAATTGGTAAAACAACTTCGATACCATACACTAGCTGAAAAGGCATAAATCTCGTGGAAGACTTCATGGATGTTCGATAGGCCCACAATGCTGAAAACAATATTGTATGCCAACTTGTCTTGTGAATTTCTATTATCCATCGAAGCATAGTGATGAGAACCTTTTTTATCACCTCAACTTGGCCATTGGCTTGTGGATAGTAGGGGGTTGATTTTTCATGTCGAAGACCCAACTTTTTGGTAAGCTCGGACATCATGAACTTTTGAAAATGGTTACCATGATCGGTGACGATATCTTGCAGGATTCTGAATCATGTGATGATATGGTTGAATATGAATAGGGCTACATTTTTTCTAGTATTATCGAATGTAGGCATCGCCTCGTCCCATTTCGTGAAATAATCCATGGCTATGATAATGTATCCATGCCCCCCGATCGAGTGAGGGTTACATGTCATGAAATCATTCCCCAATTGAGTGAGGGTGTAAAGGAGTAGAATGCGATCTTATTTTGTTGTTGTACGTTTGGAAAGCATGGCATTTTTGGACAGAAATAATACAGTCTTTGAATAAATAAGGCCAAAAATACCCTGCTCGTAAGATATTTTGGGTAGTATCATACCCAGACATGTGACCACCACATCCTACAGAATGGAAGTCATTCAATGCTCTCTCAACCTCATCATAGGTGAGACATCGTCAAAAAATGGAGTCAACCCCATAGCGATAAAGAGTGTCACCGAAGATAATATACCGACGGGCATGGTAACGTATACAACGACAGTCAGTGCTAGACAAATCGGGCCAGAAATTCTGAGTCTAGAGATAAATAATGATATCTCCATACCAAAGGTCATCAGAGCTGATCAGAAAAATGGATTCGTCAGGTAAAGAATCCTCTTCTACATTTTTTGTATCAGTGTAGGGAAGGTCACATATCAGTTTTGAAAACACCAAATATTTCTTAGACTTAGCGTGTTCAAACTCTAAGTCAAACTCCTGGAGAATCACTATCCATTTGGAGTATTTTCCCCCTAGCAATTGGTGTGTAAGAATGTGTTGCATAAGGTTGCAATCGGAAATTATAGTGGTCTTGCATAATAGGATATAGTGATGGAAATGTTGGACAGCTTGAACAACTGCCAAGTCTATTTTTTCAACATGTAAGTATTTGGCTTTGGTAGTCATGAGACTCTGACTCAAATAATAAATGACATGTTCATTATGTAAATTGTCTACTTGGAATAGAACCATTGTAATGGTAGAGTCCAAGGTAGAGAGATAAAGGAAATAATCGTGACTACAATTGGGAGGGAAGAGTAGTGGGGTACAGGTTAAAGTCAGTTTTAAAGCTTCAAAGGATTTGTTGGCAGTGGTATCCCATATGAACTCAGAACCTTTCTTTAGCAGCAGAGTAAATCCGAGCATTAATTCAGCATAGTTTTGGATGAAACAACGTAAAAAGTTTTCCTTCCCTTGCAAAATTTGAAGCTGGTGGAGTGAGGAAGGAGGAGGGATATTGAGAATCACCTCGACCTTCAAAGGATATACCTTGATCCCTTGATGAGATACAATAAATCCTAGAAGTCGACTTGACTTCACACGGAAGACACATTTGTGTGGGTTTAAGCGTATACGATAAAACCAACAACAAAGGAAAATGGCTCGGAGGTGTGCCATATGGTCACTATGATGCATGGAATGTGTCGGTAGGTCATATAGATATGGTTGTACAATGTGCTTGATATCATAAAAATCATAAGACATGGCACGTTGAAAATTTTCATCGACATTATTTGAACCGAAGGGTAGTTTCCGATAGGCAAAGGTGTCCCAAGGACAAATGAAAGTGGGTTTGTGTTGATCTGTGGGCAAGATTTTGATTTTATTATATCTGGAGAAATTGTCCATTAAAGAGAATATTTTACTCCCGGTGCAATCGTCGATGATCTGGTCAACGAAGGGGGTAGAAAAGTTGTCCTTAGGACAATCTTTTTTGATATCCCTATAATCAATGCAGCCACAGATCGTACCTTGTTTCTTGTTAACCAGAACTAGATTGGATACCCAATTAGTTAAATCCATGGGATAAATAATGCCATCTTTAAGAAGTTTTTCAACCTAAATCTTGATAGTAGTTGATTTAGGAGGGTGGACCGAGCGAAGTCTCTGTCGGATGGGTTTAGCACTCAGATATGTCTTAATTTCATGTACAACAATATCAGGGTCAATACCTGACATATCTTCATAGATCCATGCGAAGATGTCATGAAACTCCTGAAAAAGGGACTTATATGTGACAACCTCATCATTGGAACATGAATCTTTGATGTGAACATTTTTGAAAACTCCAAGTTTAATGGATATGTCGCGGGGGATGGTGGGTGAAATATTACTCAATTTCCCTTCATATAACACATCATGTGTGGAATCGGGTATAGAATAAATGACAACAATGATCGACGAAGTCGATATCTGTTGGTAACTCTCTAAGGTGTGATGTTCTAGGAAGAGGATGGAACGATGATGCCCATCATCCCATGGGGTGTCTTCCATGGAAATAACCGACATGATCATCTCATCCATAGGAAAAATAACGTGGAATGGATCAGGAGACGAATCACCAAGAGAGGGAGGAGAAGGGTTTGGCAGTTGAATGGTTTGATAATTGGATTTAACCAGAATTAAAGGCATATGGTCGCCATAGCAAAGATAATCATCGGATTCGATTACTATCCACGGGTCTGAAGACGTGGGGGTTTCGCAAACGGAGGTGGAAATCATGTTGATCGAGGCAACCAAAGGAGGTGGAACATCAGGTGTCGGGATCGTGAACGTACCCATCAAAGTCAAATATTTTAGTAGACCCACATCGACATTCTCATACCCAGGGGGTGTCTTTGAAATGAAGTGTATGTTGCTAATACGAGCATAAAAGTTAAAAAAGGCTAGTTGTTCTACTGTAACAACTTTTCCCTGGTGTGGAAAATGTACTATAGGGAAAAGACTAGATACAACTGCACACATGGAATCAATCCAGCTACGACCAAGTAAGAGGTTGTAATCGAGAGGTGCATCAAAGACCTCAACTTCAACATTGACTGATTTTCCTTCTAACATAATAGGCAATGAGGGGAGTACACCATAGGGTTTAAAGCCAGAGCCATTGAAGGATTTGAGCATGTTGTTTGATTTAGTTAAGGGAGGAGAGACAATGTCTTTCCAATAGGAAACAAACCTTACACATGTTGAGGCACCCTCGTCAATAACTATTCTACAAATGTTCTTGTTTGCAACAATAACTTGTATCTGAAATGCGAGTTGATGGGGTAGCCTTGGAATGTGATCTTCCAATTAAAAAATTATCATATTAGTATCCGTAGGGTCAATTCCACCAATACCCTTTAACATTTCCTTTCATTGAGTGGGACAAATTTAAAGGACTTCAAGAGATAACATCACAGAGGGTGCTTGCGCCAAATCTTCTACAATACTGTATCTCTTAGCAGCACGTGCATGAGGATTGAAGGCAAACTTTTGAGAAACACCCTTTGGGGGAGGGTGAAGAACTATATAGAGACTCGTTCATTTGAGATGAAGAGGACCATTGGGAGGTGAAGTTGAGTGATACTGTTGAACCAACGAAGGTGGTATATCATCAACTTTCTCCTTTGAGGAAGAGTAATCTTTGGCCTGAGTGGTAAGTGTAACGTCATTCGTTTTTGAATCACCAGTACACATAAGGACATAGGAAGTAATGGAGGGGGAGTTGGTCATGAATGACCAATTGGGCCTACTATTGAGAAGGGAAAGGTTGGGACAAAATGGCAAGTGTGGGAGGTTTCGCGATCCCTTGAAGGAACTTAATAACCTCGACTTGTCTTGGAAAATCTTTCGTGTAGTGATCATCACCACAGATAAGGCAAGGGTATCAGGGTTTTCACTTATCCTTATCATTAGCAGGTTGTGTTTTAGATTTCTCAGATTGCAAGTTATTTTTATCCTCCTTGTTCTTACCCTTCCCTTTTTTAGATTTATTTTTTCCAGCAGGGGTAGATTGAATAGAATTCATCTCAGAGGTTTTGTCAGTGGAAGGAGTAGGAGTTGGAGCATTTTGAACATTAGAAGTAGTAGACTTGGGATTGGTGGGAGAGGCTTGTGTAGATTGAGGTTGAGCATGGAAAGTGCCAATCACACCATCAACCGCATGAGAAGCAATAGGGGTAGTTGAGGTAGCAGTGGTAGAAGGATGAGGTGCGTCAGGGAGTAAGTCATAAAGAGTACCCGTTTGTGAATAAAAAAGATCGAGTTACTGAGCGTGACTTCTATCTTGTTCCTCTATGACCACTATGTTAGCACCAAAAGTCACTCCTAGATTGCAACAGGATTAAGCCTGATACCCATCAGTTTGTATGTCACAATTTTATAAAAGGGGTGATCAACATCGAACGAACTCGAAACAATATTGCTTTAATTTAGAATCTTAGACTAGGCTATGCATTAACATGTGAGGTCTTAGTTTAAATTTAGAAAGTAAGTTGTAATAAGGGTGAGTAGGAGGAAGACATCGGTGAAAAAGGGAAAAGGTTTGTTGTGAGCATCGAGCTTCCAACAACACAGAGAAGAAAAACTTAAACAAAAGAACTTCTTGTATTCAAATCACCAGAACGTTAAAAGAAATCATAACAGTGTTACCATAAATCATTTATATAACACTATCAAAATGATTCATGTGACTCAGTTAATCATGAACTCTTTCAACATTAGATGGAAACCATATGGAATAGGAAGTTGACTATCATTAAACGAGAAATTTCACATACATATACATAACTAGGGAAATCAATGCTTCATTAAACTTTACCGCAGGGAGATTATCTCTACCAATGATACTTTACAAAATGGAAAAAATGCCTACATATACCCAAAACTTCATAGCAGGAACTTGCTCGAGTTTCCATGGCAAGATGTCCAGGTCACTTTGGTCAGACTGTGCATGCATACTCTCTGCCAAACGCAATAGTTTATGTCGGGCCTTTGCTTGTCAGATTGCCCATGCATTCGTTGGTCAGACTGCCCATGCATTCTAATGTCGAATGTGATCTTTGTTAGACTAGACTGACATCATTTCCCCACATCTTGTCCTTTTCTAGATTTTCATTTAAGGGAGGAGACGATGTCTAACCACCACCAACTTATTCAATAACCACTTCCTTGGGATCAGGTAAGGCTCGGTCAATTTCTACACTTAGACAACATGGCGACCTTTCCTTGGCTACTGTTGCTTCGTTGGACTACTATGAGGGGGACCCAGATGGAGGGTGACAAGGCTAGTATGGGCACGAGACAGTGTGCGCACTAGACTAGGATAGGCCAGAGGTGGAATACATGGGGAAGGTTGAGGTGGATGAATGGAGACCAGTGTCAGGAGGTGAGAGGGACGAAAGGAAAGAGGACAAGACACCTAGGAGAATGAGGGGACAGGTGTGTGGGAGATAAAGGTATGAGGGGAGAAGGAGAAGTGATAGGGAGAGGAGAGAGAGAGGAGTGGAGGACACATGTCAGCGAGAGGTGAAATTGGTAAGTGGAAGGGGAAGTGGTAAGAGGTTTAAAAGGGCCCACACAAAACTACCTCATTCCGGACTGCCCCCCCTATTAAACACAGAATGGAAAGGGGGTCTGGAATCAATCCTCAGTCACAGATCTAGGCACCTCAATCCTATCCATTCATAATTTTGTTTCCCATTCCGGACCCCCCCCATTAAAAGAAGAATGGCTAGGGGGGGGTCTGAAATTGGACCTCGTCCATAGATCTGGGCACACAGATCATGACCGCCCAAATCCATGCACATTTTAAATCACACTGGACAGTTGATATCTTCAGTACATTAAAAATCCTGATCAGGACTCCTTGTACTAGGGATTCACGATGCATCTCTTCCCCAATCTCCTGGCGGCTAAACTATGGATTTGTGCCACACGTCCCTTGGATGGACGATAGAGATCTTTCCTTGATCAATGGTCCTGATTGCTTCGTGACTTCTTGCACCATGAATCCCTGATGGAACTCTTCCTCATTTTCATGAAACGACTCAAGCACTACCACCTATCCTCTTTCTTTAGGCCCCACCTTTTCATAGAACCCTAGGCTATGACCATGGGCCAGGCTCCTAGGGCTTCACATTTCACGTTTCAGGGTTTTGAAACCCAAGGGAGAACTCTGTCCTCCCAACCAGTGATCCCCGAAATGCCAACTCTCAAAACGCTGACTAGCTGCCACCTGTCCCCACTGGATCAAACGACCCCAATCATTTCGTCGATATGGGTTTTATCTCTTGCACTAAACCTCGTGTAGCTCCATTGATCACAAATACCCATCGACCGTCGATATTCTCCATGGTTGGATCCTTGCTATTGAAAACAATCTTTATCCTCTCACTTGATTTTTAAGCCCGAAACAATATTCTTTGAGTATTGCACTTGGCGCTCATGGCTGCGACCTTTGAATAAAATTCATTTGATGGGATTTTAAACCCCATTTCTTCGCATTTTACACCAAGGGCCTGAAATTGGAGAGTAACATCCCCCTTGCAAGAATTGGTGATAACAGTGACTAAAGTTCTTACCAATTTCTAGGTGGGTAGAGGGTGTATTGGTAGTATCCTAGAATGAGAGTGGAAATGAAGGGGTCATTTCAGACATATTCCTTGAGATAGACACTCTAACAAAGTATACAATGTGTTTTATAGATTATCATATATAACACTAAAGAGATCAATATTTCAAACCCACATTACCATATCATTGCATAAATAACATGGGTTTGAAGGTAGATCTATGTTAATAAATAACATTTACATGGTGATTCTGATTTAAATCTCCCCAGTTTGAGTAAAATCTCACCATCAAGCCAAGTCTAAATATGAATGTGACTGTTGGATAGGGAGGTAGGGCTAACAAGGTAGTGGTGGTTAAATCTATTAAAAAAGATTGAATTGTTGTCGAGAATAAAAGTGTTTATCTCCCACATGAGTGAAAATGCCCTAATTAATTGCATAAACAAATTTTTAAGTTCAATGCTTCTTTTGTCTTTGGGAATGGCAAAGTATGTGGAAAATCTCTAATAAGTTTATAGGCATAACATTGGTTAGGCAACTCATTGTTTGTCGCCTCCTACTAAATGTGAATATAGTCACATATAATATTGTAATAACTTAACCATGAATGCATAGTAGGAGATGACAAGCAATGAGTTGCCTAACCATAACTTAATTCACATATAGTGAGACTATCATTATTTATTATTACAAAATTTATATTCAATGCAAATCATTGGATGAACCAACCCCTCATTGTAAAAAAATAGAAAGAAAAAAACAACAATCTATTGTGAGTGAGTGGGTTAGTTCATTGTTTTAAATATTTCATTGGAAGCGAGGTTAATTATATAATTTCATTGCATTTGAATGAATTTCAATTTTTGTTTTTCCTTAAATTAATGCTTACAAATATTATAGTATATATGTCAATAGATTAAAGCTCAGAACAATGATAAATGAATAAATCTTAAAGGGATAAATGAATGTGAAGAAATAAACAAGAAGAGGGATTTTGTTTGACAATCCATGCACAATGTACATGCTAGTAAAATTTACATTAAATGAAAAAATATGTAATTTAGAGAAAAAAAAACACTTTAATAATGTAAATAGAATTCATTTTAATATCAATAATATCAAACAAAATCAAAACATTGAATTAAAAAAATGTTTTTTTTTTTTTTAATATTTATGAAATTGTAAATAGAATACACATTTATAGTAATGTCAAGAGCATCAACAATGAAGAAATAGTTGACTGTGAATAAAAATATCTCGCTCAAGAGCATCAACATTGAAGAAATAGTTGATCGTGAATAAAAATATCTCACGCACAATATATCTTGTGCATGCCAAAATTAGAAAATGCTTAACATATGACATGAATTGAATAAAAAAATTATGTTTAATAATTTATTTCTATCATTATATATCACTCTTTGATTGACAATGCACAAGGATAAAAAAAAAAACTGCGATGAAAAATTATTCAGGAAGAAGCTATTTTTTTCCAAATGAAAATTTCAATTATATTAAGCATAATATAAACTGTGTACATGTATTTTTCTTTTTGTTCCTCCACAAGTCTGAGACCAAAATTACAATAATGATCCTATAGACAGAATTGTTTTGGATACTTCATAAAAGAAGAAAACCTCTATGCAAAATCCACAAAAGTTTATCGGATAACTTTACATATCTGATAAGTATACTTTCCAAAAAGCCTAGGATAATTTATTTCTATCATTATATATCACTCTTTGATTGACAATGCACAAGGATAAAAAAAAAAACTGCGATGAAAAATTATTCAGGAAGAAGCTATTTTTTTCCAAATGAAAATTTCAATTATATTAAGCATAATATAAACTGTGTACATGTATTTTTCTTTTTGTTCCTCCACAAGTCTGAGACCAAAATTACAATAATGATCCTATAGACAGAATTGTTTTGGATACTTCATAAAAGAAGAAAACCTCTATGCAAAATCCACAAAAGTTTATCGGATAACTTTACATATCTGATAAGTATACTTTCCAAAAAGCCTAGGAAGAAATAGATGCACAAGAGAAAATAATGTTGATGACTGCTCAAGACACATTTAGAGCGGCAGAAACATTATAGGGCCCTTGTGGCCATACACCCAAATATTATAAGTGATTTTCCCTCGATTGCTGTGAAAAGCAAGTTTTGATAGATAGTCAGCTTCTTGGTTTTTTTCCCTGAAAATATGATCAAAAGAGATGGAGCTAAAATGAGTGCATAAGTCAATCATTCTTTCTTTCCATGCTTCCAGGCTGACAACTTTGAGATCACCTTTTTTCTTTAGCCATTCAATGACTATCATAGAGTCCCCCATGATGTGGATTTCATTAATAGTGAATCTTTCAGCTAGTGCTAAGGTAGACCAAGCTCCCAGGAGCTCCGCCCTTGTGTTGGAGCCTCCTCCATAGTTTAATGTCCATCTACAAACATGAGTATTATTTATTTTAATGATGCCC
>CBVK0103146792.1:0-10442 GCA_900067695.1 Picea abies
AATACAAAATACATAACCTATTTTTACCTTAAATGCAATCGCAAATTTACAGATGGTAATCTTGCTCCCATAAAGAATTACCTTTTTCCAATGTACTCCAAAAATAGAAGAAAAATTAAGTCAATAAACTAATAAGAATCACATCACATGTGTCATTCCATTCATTATTTCTATAACTCCAATCATCAATGGAACATGTAAGTCAAAATAAGAGTCCCCTCATGTATATTGTTTTAGATAACATCTTGGGGTATATTAATATCCCAATTCACATCAACATGTCTACCCTCATTTTCTATATTATGAATAAGAAACTATGTATATGAACTATTATTATTAGCCTCCAAAAGATTATCTTCCATATCAAGTTCATTATAGGAATTTGTTGTGTTGTATTCTCCTCTTCTATCACAATCTGATCGCCAAAGAGCTAGTGTTCTATCAAATCGAAAATTACTTATGTCATACTTTGTTACATATAATATTAAACATGTATCCATATGTTTATACTTTGTTACATATAATATTAAACATGTATCCATATGTTTATCAAGATTGTTCCTCAACCTTTAATTCAAGAATGATAGTGCACTAAATATTCTCTCATCCTCCACCAATCCCAAAATCATGGTTTAACATAAATATGCTAATTTGAAATATTTTGACATGTTTTCTTCTAGGTATTGGATTTCACCTAGTTTATTCCATAATATTGTTATTGCACCATGTTCTAGAGGTTTCTCCAAACCACAATATTGATCTAACATTGTTTGACCAAATATATTGTCTTGTTGATACAATTTTAATGAATCTAATATACCTTCAATCTCTTCTCCTTGTACATTGCGATTCTTGCCAAATTGGTGCACTAAAATTTTTAATTTTTCTAAAAAGTCAACTCTTTTAGCCTCTCTATTGTGTTCAGGGTTCCAACATTGAGTGCATACCACAAAAATGGAATCCAATAATTCATCTCGAGGAAATTGTTCCCTTATCTCTGATGCTAGTGATTTTTCAATTTCTATCAAGTTGCGCTTCACTGATATCACAACATTGTTGAATTGGTCTCTTGACACATGGAACTCTTCAATGATTCGTCCCATATTACTAACATAATGAAATGGAACCATATACCCGTGCATTGCCATACATTGTATTCCTTTTCCATCAAACTTAAAATAATTTTCAATGTTTTCTATATCGATGATAGTAGTCCAACCTTTAAATGTTGGACATGCGAAAGACTTTGGCATCGTATACAAATTATTCAATTGAATACATGCTAATTTTATTGTATGTATGTATTTTTCAATATACATTGTGCGACTTTGAGACATTTTCATAAGGATATTAATTTCATAAAGCATAGGAAGGATTCTGGCTAATGTTAATAATGTATCTATATCAATTAATCGAAAGAGAAGATCTTGAGCTCTGTCTACACTTAAGCAATGTTCATACATCACCCCTGCTAAAGATTGATACTCACTAAATAGTCTTTGAGTTGGTCTATTCAATGAGATCCATCTTGTATAAACATCTTTTAGTGGTTTTTTTTCATCTATAACACCCTCAACAAATTGTTGAACTCTTTAAATGGCTTGGGACTATGAGAAAAGTATGCATGAGTTTCACATACAAGATCTTCAAATTTTGAAACCAGTGGAAACTTTCTTACTATTTTATATGCAAGATTCACTCTATGATCTATACAATGAATACTAATAATAAATGGTGAATCTAATAGTTGTATCTTGACACAAATTCCACTCATTTTCCCTTGCATGATTGTTGCTCCATCTACTCCAACACATACCAACTTTTTCGCAATCACTAAATGCTCCATACTGCCAATTTCCTTCAATGTCTTGATGACAAGTTCATAAATATTTTGAGCTATATAATTCTCCCTCATTTTATGAATCCCAAGTGAATATGAATACCTAACATTATCATTAACCATATAAATGTTCATGCAGATCCATGAAGTGTTATCAATAGTTGTAACTTCATCCAAAGACAATGAAAAAAACCTAACATTTGCAATATTCTCTTTCAAATCATCCTTTTCTACTTGAGCTAGATAATTTTCCCATTCCCAACCACACGTTACTGACCAATAAGAAGATGGAAATTTGACACTTCAATAAAGACATAAAGTTCTTGTAATTTGGAAAATCTGTCATAGGATGACCTCTAGATAAGATGTGGAATATAGTGCTTAATTGCATCGTCTTGGATAACAAATTTCTTTCCATCATGTTTCCAAATAGAGATGTGATGGTTCCTCCACTTGACTTGATTTTTCTCTTACAGATTAAGTATTTATTATATTTAGCTTCATATTTGACATGTTGACATTCCTCAGAAGATTTCCATTTGGTAATAGATTTATCCTCACCATTTACAATTTCCTTATCACACACCTTTCCTACGTGCTTCTCTATTGTATCTAACTTCATCTGCAATTTTACTTTCTTTCCAAGTTTTCAACTACATATAATGCGTCTAACTTCTCATGAAGCCTCTTTCTCATTTGTTAGAGGTATTGGTTCAATAAATGGAAATTTTGAGACCCATTCCGATTGGAATTGTATCCCTATGTCCCATTGGCCTTTTCCCCTTTTCTGTGATTGTGAATGGTTTGTGTTGCCTTCCAAGGAAAATCCTTCAACATTGTTATTGTCAATTTATGGTGAAATCATCTCAATTCGATCACTAGAGGAACCTATTTCATCATCTATTATATGGATATTAGATGCATTCTCAAAAGAGTTGACATCTCTTTGACTTTTACTGATGGGTTGTTCAAAAGAGCTTGAATCATGAAGAGAATATGGGTTCTTGGATTAAGGATTTTGAAAGTAAGAAAATGCATCCCTCTATTTTTATGTTTTCTTTCCATGATTGTTGTTTGACATCTCACTGAAATTTTCACAATTAGAATTTCAAATCGATCTAGAAACCAAAAGTGAAACCTGCATAAGAAAAATAATATAAAATTAGTCATCCATTTGGAAATTCAACACAAATGAAAGATATATATCAATTTTAAGAACTCAAATATTCTCAACAAGTTACAAAACCAACAATACTTATCTAAAAATAAATCACTTCATCATACACAATATATAAAACTATTGATCTACTCCAATCATTAACCCAAACAATCACTCATCATGACCTGAAGCCTCTGCTATCCTGGAGGGTCGAGGCTGGGTGGGGATCTATCACTAATCATAATGACACTTGTGCATAGAAATACACAAGAAATGAGCACTGGGAAACATGGTGCTAACACACCATTTTTCAAAACCATCTTGTGAGAATGATTTAAAAATTCCATTAGCTCAAAAATTTAAACATAGAACTACTGATCTACTCCAATCACAAACCCAAACAATCACTCTTCGTGAATTTAAGCCTCTTCTATCCTGGAGGTTGGGTGGGATCTATCACTAATCAGGATGACACTTGTGAGTGGAAACACACAAGCAATGAGCATTGGGAAAACTATGTAATTCATCCAAACTGTGGGTAAGATCAAAAACTTAAACACAGAACTATTGATCTACTCCAATCACTAACCCAATAAATCACTCTTCATGACATGAAGCCTCTTCTATCCTGCAGGCTAGGTGGGATCTATCACTGATCAGGATGACACTTGTGCGACGTGGGTGGAAATACACAAACAATGAGAATTGGTAAAATGGTGTCAAAATATTGTGTTTCAACACCAGCTTGTGAGAATGATTTAAAAACGCCCAGGTAATTTAATAATTTATCCAAACTATGGTTTGCAAGAAAGCTCAAAAATAGAAACACAAAAATACTGATCTACTCTAATTGGAAATCACTAACCCAAACAATCACTCATCATGACCTAAAGCCTCTTCTATCCTAGAGGCTGGGTGGGGTTGTAGGATGTATCATTGATCAGGATGACACTTGTGTGATGTGCATGAAAACACACAAGTAATGAGCAATGGGAAAATGGTGTTGAAACACCGTGTTTCAGTGAATCAACACTAACTTGTGAGAATGATTTAAAAACACCCAGGTAATTTATCCAAACTGTGGGTAAGTTTAAAAAAACTTAAACACATTACACAAAACTACTAATCTACTCCAATCACTAACCCAAAAAATCACTTGTCATGACCTGAAGCCTCTGCTATCCTGGAGGCTTAGTGGGCTCTATCCTTGATCAGGATAATCCCTACTAGAATATGCACTTAATGAGTTCCCTGTTAGAATAATTTATAAATTCATAATATAAACTTTGAAAGGCTTTTCATTTTTTATCCTTAAAAATAAATCACAAAAAACTTAGGAAAATCATTTTTCATTGAATAAAAGTATGTTCGTTATATCTTGATAGGGCACTTCCAATATCATCCACTAATGAATTTTAGTCGATCGGATCAACAGTTGCCGAGATTTTGAAGTTCTAAAGTTCTGTGAGTATTAAACAAAATAAAATTACAAAGGCACTTCAGGACTTCACGATTCAGGAGTTTCAAATTCAGAGTGACTAAAGATAAAAAAAAAAAACCTGAAGTTGCCAAGCTCCAGAGTCCCAGAGACAGGTTCTCATGAAAATATTTTAAATAAAATCGGTTGATGAGTCACAAAACACCTGTCAAAAACTTCATTTTGGCTGACACATTGCACTCTTTGTGGGCATTTTTGTCATATCATTCACACATTTTTCGGTGACATGTGTCACTCACATTTTTCACGACATGTCATTGAAAGTGATGTCATCACTCTAGGAGATTGTTCTTTGGGAGATAAATCAAAGAACAGATTAAAAAATGTCGGAGTGCCGGAGCACCGAAATACCAAAGCACTTATGATCATGATAAATAAGACACTTAGAAAACTTAATTAATTAAAACATGTTTAATTAGTCATGATTAACGATAAGTAATCACTCCGCAAATTCATCCTTTGGGAGATATCTATTGGCTTGCAATCAAAACCCCCAAATTCCAAACTACCAAAGTACTCACCACACATACACACTCACAGAGTTACAAACTCTTGGAGCTCCGGAGTTTCGGAGTCCTAAAGTACTTAAAAAAGAGGTTTGATTATTTGCTCTGCGACTTCGGCCTTTAGAAGATATACACCATGTTGCATTCAAAACTTCAGAATGATAAAGTTACGAAGTAATTAAAACTAAAAGCAAATTTAAACCTTGATTAATTAAAAATATATATATTTAATAATTGATTAACTACTCTGTGAATTCGTCCTTCGGAAGATATCCATTGTTTTTCTTTCATAACCCCCGAATGTTGAACCATTGAAGTATGTTATCTTAATTACATCCATTAATAATACACCCAACTTGAGTTGGCAACAAAGATTGGGATAAGTTTTACGACCACCAAGTAATAAATTTGACAAATTTTGGAATGATTACTCTGTTAGTAGATTAATACAAAAATAGATAGACATTAATTTTTTTTGTAAATAAAGGCATTTCAAAATTCAAGTTTCAAATCATTTCGCCATTAACATATGAAATTTTTGTATTCAACATTGTGAGCTCACAGGTTTTTCTTCTCATCGGAAGTTTAACTTCATCTTTCGAAAATCATGGCGCCTAGGAAATAATAAAAGATTTATCGACTAATGAATCAAACCCAAATTTAGATATACTCTTAGATACTACTACTCGATTGACAGACACCACCAATGCTTGGAAACAAGTTTATGACATTTTGGAGCACAAAGTTTCTCTCTATCCAGATGATTCAGTGGAAGAAGACAATGATACATTTTTAGCTAATCTTAGACACGCGGTGAAGTCCAAATTACATAAAGTTGTTTCTCAGCCTAAACTTATGCCTTAAACTGATATGATACGCTGGGTCGTGGAACACCTGGATATCCCAACAAGAAGCATCTTCAATCACTATAATACTTTCATCGACTCTTTTTGACCCAAGGATATTCAAGTAATGTATAAATGATCTTATAAACCCAAATATACCTACAATTCATCGTTTATATTGAAGTGTGAGGATGAGGAATGCACTAAATATGATAGAACCGTCCACGATATAGTGAAAACCTGGTGGGTTAATCCAAGCAAGTTCAAATTTGATACCCATGGTGTATATTCTACAGCATCTTATGATTCTCATATCATGTGTATCGCCATGATGCTCTGTAGAATGTTTGGTAGGAAAAATCATGTGCATTTTACTATAGAATGGATTCCCATAATCCATGAGGTTAATGAGGGTTACACTTTTGATTAGGGAAAAATGTTATCAGACAATTTATCCAAGGAAATTGTGGAATACAAGATGATAAAATCTAAAGGAGAACATGCCCCCTTTTATATGCTTGCATTCATTATGGGCACGATCTGTTTTAGGACTCCATTCCCTTTCATGAATTGGAGCTGGACTCCGACTCGCACTGAGCCCATACATTTTTATCACTCTAAATTATGGGAGGAAAATTAAAAGGACTTATTCTATGAAATTTTTCATAATGTAGTAATCCCAATTCATGAAGATATCTATGGACAACCTCCCCCCCAGAATTTCAGAACAGATCATTGGAAATTTGGGTGCTATCATAGACTGGTATGTTGAGGAAATGTTTTCTTACATCATAGTGTTCGGTTGTTATTTATCTCGGCATGCTCTCCCCATATTCCTACCTAAAATAATATTTTGCAGAGAAGTAGCTTATCAAACATTCTCATGAGGAATAACTAAGGAATTGAAGACAACACATAAGAGAGTGTGGCCAACCTTTCCCATACAGGTTGGCATGTTTTCATTATCTAATTCTAGACATGCTAAGGTTGAAGCTTCAGCCTTAGAAGATATCAAATTGGTTGATATTGAGTATAAAAGGAATGATCCTCATAGGGTGGTTGAAAATCATCTAGCTCAATTCAATATGAAAATATATATACATGAAGATTCCCCCCTATGATGAAATTTTCAAAGATCATATGATGAATTTGAAAGAAGATTTAAAAATTTTCCTCAACATCAACATTCAGGCTTCCTCAGTTTTCAGAAGAATAGAAGGAATAGTCTTCTGAAGGTCTTGCAGGGAGAAAAAAATCCAACTTCACATGTGACAGAATCGACAGACCCCAAGCAACATAACTTGCTTGGGGATAAGGCTAAGGAAGGGAAGAAGAGATCAGATACATTATCCAAAGATGCAATAATATCAGTACCAGGTAAAGATGAGAAAACATTATTAGAATCATTTTATGCTTTAATGAATCATGGACATACTTTTCCTTTCTCATCACCAAATACTAAAACTCCAGTGAAAGAAGCCACAAACCCAAAAGGATCCACTGTAATTAGTTCTCCCATATCATCATTAACTCCTCTAGAAACAAGTTTTGAGTTACCTGGTTCAGAGACTATTAATATATATGACCTCACACCTATTCAAATTGAAGAAATGCCTCCATAAAATTTATTTTTCAACAATAAAAGGAAGGTTATCATAAGAAATGAAGCTTGATAGAAAGTAGGAGTAATTACCAAAAAGAAGAAAATGATATATGATGGATAGGGACAGGCAGAGTGACTCTGAATTTGAAAAAGAAGTTGCAGACTGATTGGGAGCCTTTGCAACTGCTAACTAGTGGTCAGTGGATAATCTCACAAAACAACTAGAACAAAAGAGTCTTCTGGTTGAACAATTGCATAATTATATGCAATAGATGGAAATCACTGCGAGAAATAAAATCAATTTTGATACAGAGAAAATCACACAGGGTTTTGAGCAACATATAGAGTAGTTAAAACAAAAAATGGAATTAAGTGTTCAAAATCAACTTGTGATAAATATTTTGCTTTCCCATAGAGACGGATTAATAGAGCAGTTGCAATCTCAAATAAATTTATTTGATAATAAGAAGAAAGCATCTGAAATAAATGGAAAGATGGAAACTGTCCAGCAAGACCTATAGCAAAATATGGATGTTATTCGAAGACATTATCAATTGATTAATAATTCCTTGAATAATATTCATGAAAAGGAGAAGGAAGCCTATACAACCAGGTCCAAATTTCAAGAATTCATAGTATGGAGACAAAATATCAATGTACCTGGGCTTGCTCCTTTTTCATAGAATGATCAGATAAGGGAAGAAATGGATTTAAAGGTCCGGGAATCAAATCATGAATAAAGTAAGAATCTAGCTAGAGAAGCAAAGGAAGATTGTCTTAACACTCTCTCAGCTATAGAGATATAAATGGATGAGTTTCATGACAGTGCTATCCATGATACACTTGGACAAATAGAGATTGAAAGAAACAAAGAGAATTCAAAGAAATATAGAGAGAGTGTACAATACAAAGTGTTATCCAATAGGTAGATCATGTTGATTTACAAATGATAAATGATTTGTTGGTAAAACCAAGCTTACAACATCAAGTTACAAAATAGGCAGTGGTAAAAATTCAAGAGAAATTACCTTTGGTACAAAAAAAGGTTTTCGTATTTGAGTTGAATGAAAATTTTGAAACTCCCAATTTTTTTGTGGCTTTAATGGAACTACATGCTCAATTCAATGATCATAAAAAACCAAGTACATCTACGAGCAAATAAAGGACAAGTGAAGTGCCGACAAACCGAAGAAATATTAACAAATTCAGAAAAAATATGCATTGTATATTTTAGTTTTGATTATATTCTATTTTTGAGATCAAAGAATGTGGAATGTATAACTACTTTTGGTTAAGACACTTTTGTATAAATAAACAGATGTAAGATCTATTCAAGGCTTCTTCTTGCCAAATGTAAACGAGAACTCATTGAATATTAAAAGAAAAGAGAAGACAAGGATTCTACGTCTCATTTTTCTTGAGTTATGTGCTTTCTTTGTATTTCCATTTCCTAATCATATTGTCTTCACTCAATGGCTCTTGAAGATTGAAAGATTGTAATTTAGTAATACATCTACTTTGGTCTCTATCTATTGGAAGTTTGTCTAGTTACATTTTTTCCTCTGTTTTTACTGTGAGTAAAACAAGACCTATATCTGTGTGAGTTTCATCATTTTAAATCATCTATCAAGAACTCCTTCGTCATAATTATTCTATTGTGAACGAGGTAATATTTATCGATATTTGATACCTTACTTTGTTTTAACAGTCTTTGTTAATTGATTCTACTTTTCATAAGATAAAATTTAAGACTCAAAGAAAGAGATATTGCCTCTGTGGTTTCTAATCATAAAAAAATCATTTCACGTTTCATCCTAAAAACTGAAGGTAGGAAAAAAATTAAAAAAAAACTTTATTTTAAATCTTTTGGATTCCTGACATTATTCTATGACACTAAAATCAATCTCACGAACAACATGCCCAAAACAACTCTGTTACTAGCAGAGCGAAGAACCATGAGACCATAAATGATAAGATATTAAGATTATCCCTGCACAGTCGTGACAAATTTCAAAAGTTGCAGAGAGGGGTCATAATCCACTTATGACTTACCCAATATCAATATTCAAGGTGTTGCAGGGGCTAGTCTAGCAACTAGAAATGTTGACACAGAGAGACTGGGAAGATGGCAAGAACTCGACACTTTCTCCTCCTGTAATTTTCAAATTTTGACAATAGAATTTCGAGTTGGAACTTGGCCTTTGAATATTTCAAGCTAGGTGTGGCTGAATATTTCAAGTCGAACCACTTGGATCTATTAATATTGTGATTCGCTATCAAATTGGGCAAATGTTTTTCTAAACCCACGATTGAATTCATGTAAAAACTCAAAATCATGGGTGTCCTTTGTAAAACTAAAATATCCAAATCGGTGGGAGAAAAAACCCTAAGGCCAATGGCCATTCCCAAATCAAGGAAAATCATGGTCCTTGGCCCTGTGAAAAAACTAAAATTGTTTGAGAAAACCCTAGAAGATCGATGGTTATTCCCAGAAATCGGACGAAATGGAGGATGACTATTCCTAGAAATATGGGTTTTTTTTTAATATAGAAAATTCGCCCTACCAAAATTTGAAGGGGCTAGATTTCACCCATGGGAAAAATTTCACCCCTAAAATTTTCTATGGTCATACACATAAATGCCATTGTTTTTCAAATTTTCTTCAGTCCTTTATTCAAAATAACAGTAAATATAGAAATCCTTCTCCTGTTCATATTCAGACACTAGTATTCTGTCAAGTGCACTAAACAACCTTTTTTTCATGTTGTTAGCACTCTGTAAATTCTATCTGGTTGAATAGACAAATGACAGAGGTAATTGTTTCAACCAGCTTTAGAGATGAGGCACTAGCCTGCCCAACTCAGAGAGGGCTCTCTCGTGTCACTTGATATATCTATGGAAATCAACGGCTAGATTTTATTTGTTTGGAAGATTTTTAATAGAGTTGTTGGCGAAGAAGAGGGGAACACTATGGGCTATGGAGTCAAAATT
>CBVK0103146809.1:880-15275 GCA_900067695.1 Picea abies
CATAGGAGGATACAATACTATTCACATAAGAGGTTCATGCAAAGGAAGAATACAAATATTTAATGGACTTTACTTCAAGTGTGGGGTACATGGGCACATTTCATATGAATGCATAGAGAACTCTAGTGAAGGAAGGGAAAATTATGCAACAACACACATTTCACATCTATAAAGTGCAACATATTGGAGTGTTTTTGATGTTCAATAAGATCTAGAAGAAAAAATAATGTTCAAGAGAGTGTTGCTAAACCTTGAGAGACAACTTGAAGAGGACATGCAACAAAGAAATGCCTTTTTCAAAATGAAATGCAAGACTGGAGGTAAGTGATATATCTTGATTATAAATGAAGGTAGCACTGGAAATTTAATTTCTATTTTTTTTTTCTTTCTAAGCAATGATAGAAAAGTTGCATTTGAAATGCACACTTCATCCAAATGCATATAAGTTGTCATGGTTATAAAAATGACATCAATTTATGGTGTTATATCAAAGTTTGGTGAGTTCCACATAGGGGACTATCTTGACCATGGGTTATGTGATGTGTTGCCAATGGCTACATGCCACATGTTGTTGGGAAGACCATGTTAGTTTGATGAAAATGTTGTACATGATAGAAAGAGAGACTACAATAGGGAAGGAGCAAGTCGCGGATCCGTGAAAAGGATTTTTAAAGGTTGAGAAGTGATGCTTACATTTAACCCGCAGATACCTCAAAAACTAGGGTTACTCACATTTTCTGGAACTCCGAGACTTTCACCTTCGACCTTCCTTCATAACCTTAGACTTACTACCTCAGATTTTACAATAAAAGATAAACCATGTCACTTATTCACTTAGATATATTCAATATAATGTGTGTGTGAATGTACTTATGAGAGACTCCTTGAGGTGTATTTATACTTTTTCTAAGTAACATCTTTCCTTACTTTAGGGTTTCTTGTTACAACTACTTAACCCTTTGACTAAGACTTGTAACTTTTTAGGGGTTTCTTACCAAGTCTTCGGGTCTTCCAACTTCATGAGGCCATAACTCCTCAACTGTGAGGAACCACATGGTGTACCACCTATCAACGAAAATTCCATGATGAGGACTACCCATCCATGAATGTGTTACCTAAATTTACAATTTCCTTCATGTCCTTATTCCTCAAATAACATCGGTTCTCATGAACACACCTTCAGGGATTCTTGTAGACTTCATCAAATGCACCCATCACACCTATTGACATCAACCACTCTTGTTGGAATAAATTAAAACTAAATTACTATCAATATCGATCACAACTCTGGGGTATCTCGAACGTTCCAAGGGTTGACATAAATGAAAACCAACTATCCAAACTAACTGTCCTACAATCTCCTCCTTTGGCATTGATGGCAACACCAACATTGATGGAAACACTCATACTCCAATGCTCATGCTCCCCATGTGACCATCACTACTCATCAATGTTTCTCTCGATATTTCTCTCCCCCTTTGACATCAATGGAAAGGGGTGTCTCTCCTTGGGGCTGCTCCCCTTGTCTTCATGCTTTTGTTCTTTCTCTTCACATGTTTCTCTCCAAGTTCCTCTTCTCTTTGATATCAATAAAAAAAGTGACTCTCCTGAAAGTAATCCTTCTCTGAATAATCCATCTTTGATTTCATGTGCTTGACTATTACTCTTTTGATATTTCTCTTTCTCTCCCTTTGACATCATGGGGAAAAGGATAACTCCCCCTGCCTGCATGCTTCTAATCTTTCTTTCCTGATCTCTTTCTTTGATGATTTCTCTCCCCTTGACTTCTCTACAATATGTAGAAGAATATGAGACTTCCTGCATACTATTCATTTCCTCTCTTCCGATGCTTCTTGTCTATTGGTGCTTCCCCTTGTAATTCACTGACATATATAAAAAACATTCATTATTCGATTTCTTCATTTACTTGTCATGTTCACTTGACCATACTATTCAATGATCTCCTTTTGATAATATGACTTCCACAGACGATTCTGATTGTCAATCCACTATTATGCATCTTCTATGACTCATGTATTTTTTGCTTGCTAAGCATATCACTTGTCCACTAATTCCAATTGTAAATATACATTGTCATATATCTATCCAGACCTACCAATGATTTCATAAATCCATCTATCTCCATAACTCTGCTACTCAATTGTCCACAATGTTGACCCATCTATCACTGTACTATTGTGAAGGCTTCTTTATTGTAAATGATCGTCACATATTCCTATTTTTGAAACTGAATCAAATATGTACAATGGTCTTCTCTATCTACAAACCATACTCTACATATCTGGAACAACCTATACTAAATATATCCTTACCTAAATACATACATGGAATACAATCACGAACCTGTGCATGTGTAACTGCCAACTAATACTTGCATGGGTATGCATTCTAAAACCAAATTGTTACAAGACATTCTTCACTTTTGTCACTTCTCTGGAACTTCCTTCCAAAGTCTGCAAACACTTCATACTCCTCAAAACATAGTTCTTTGATGTGTAGAGTTGTTGCTTAGACTCCTCATGTTCAAAATTCATATTTATTGGGAGTCCCCAAGCCAGATGGCTCAAAACAACAAAGGAATCCATCAGAGTAATATCCTCTTCATCTGTAGACTCATAATCTCTCTGAACTCTAACCTCTTCCTTTTTTCTTTTGTATTTTTTGTGATATTGCACTACAATTCCTGATATTACAATTTCTTGTGCCTGTTCTTTATTCACTTTCTCTTCTTTTCTTTCTCATACTACTACAAATTTTGCAATCTCTGGGACCTGTTCTTCATTCACCTATTCTTCTTGTTTTTCATTTCTTCTCCAAACCTTTCTATATCTGACATCTTCCTTTTTACCTGTATATTTGTCATGATCTCGTACTATTGCCAATCCTGAGAGTATGACTTCTGGGTGTCCTTCATTCATATGTTCTTCTTACATGTTCTTGTTTTCTTTTACAAACCTTCTTATATCTGATATCAATGTTCTCTTTATATAAGTGGCCATCATGCTTCTACAATCACGAGCTATGTCTGCATAGTTATGGGATTTGTAACATTTAATATTATATGGAGTCACATATGCATTTCTTTCTTGACCATTTCTTCCATAAGTTCTGCAATATGTAGTTTTGTGTCCAAAGTTAGTACAAATAAAAAAATGACCATAAAAGAATCTTACATACTTGGGAGTGAATGATCTTCTTTGTGGCATAGTCCTTCTGAATTCCTTCCTTGGATGATTATGATCTTCTCTTCTGTTGATTCCTTCATCATGATTGAAGCTTCTTTGTTGCTTGAATGTGGAAGGTACTGTTGAAGATGTATCTATATTATACTCATTCTTCTTTGATTCTTGTTGACCATGATTCCTTCCTTTCATTACTTCTGCATAACGTTTTCTCTTTTCTTCAGTCTTCCTTTCTCGCAACCCGGGGTGCTTCTCTTCATATTTCTTTACGGATGATGTGAATGTTTCTCTCTCTTCAACATTCTTGCTGAGCTTGATGAATTTAACTCTCAATGTGACAACTTCTTCTTCAATCTTCTCAACCTCTTTTTCTTTCTTCATCATCTAAATCTTCATGACTTCTTTCGTTCTCTTTGCTTCTTCAAGTTGGATCTTCAAGGCAAGATTTCTTTTTCAAGTCTTCTTTATTGTTGATTGAATTCTTCTTCAAACTGGTTTAAATCCTCATATATTTTCTTGACATGATTTGTTAAAATATTTTGTCTCATCTCTGCTTCCTTTCTTTGTTCTACTATTTTGGCTTCCAAACACTACTTCTCTTCCATCTGAAATTTGTATGTTTTTTCAATCATTCTAGCTTCTTCCAGCTAATATTTTAGATTCAGGATGACCTGTTGAGATTCTTTAGAACCTTTTTGGGAATGATTATTGACTAATAGTTCCTCAAGAGACTTGTTTTTCTTTCTTTCTTTCATCAATTCGTCTAAAGAACTGATTAATTATGCTTCAAGATCTACTATGCCTTCTTCACAATCTTCTTCTTCTGAATTTGTATGATATGATGAACATATTTCTTCTTGTTATGTTCTTACATCTTCTTTGTTCTGATCAATATGATTTGGCCCTATGATAGGATGATATTTCTTTGAATTTATATTTTGTATCTTTTCCCAAAGTTATTTAGCTGATGAACATTTTCCCACTTTCTCTTTTGTTGAATCAGGTAATCCTTCGAAGATGAAATCCTTTGCTATTTTTTTATTTCTTTTCAATTCCTTCTTAGATGCAGTGTTTGGTTTCTTTGTAGTGATGTATCCTATAAAAAATGATTTCCAAACATCATACCCCTTTTTTGTAAAAATGTTTTCATCTTTATGCCCCACATTTCATATCTCTGACCATTCTAACAATCAAATTGTGGTACCCCAAATATAGCATACTCCATGATATTCCTTCCAGTGGTTAAATTGTTTTCTTGAAGAAACCAACTCTGATACCAATTGGTGGAATGATGAGAGGGGTGGGGGTGTATCAGTATGAGCACTTTTACCACTTTTAACCACAATATATAAACTTCAACTTTATCAACACTATATCATCAATGTATCATCTATGATTTCATTCAATATATCATGAGCATATAAACATAAGCATTATATAAAAAAAATCACATCAAATACACAGTACACCAGAATTTACATGGAACCCCAAATGGGAGAAAACCACAAAATGATTTCTTATATATTGTCAAGAATACATTCATTGGAAACACCAACTTCCCAATTCTCTAGCTACAACTGTAAGGATGCTATGACCCCCTATTTACGAGATCCAACCTGAAGGAAGCTAAAAATCCATGAATTCTATAGATCCAACCAGAAGGAGGCTACAACCCCTTGATTCTCAGTCTCCAACCTAAAGGAATCTCAACCTCCCTGTGTTCTCTAACACCAACCGAAAGGAGGCTACAACCCCCTTTCCTTGCCCCCTCTCGTCACCCTAAAATATAAGTGTAGACAAAACTATCACTACCACAATCACTGCCACTATCAACCTGTCACCATATCATCAACCTATCACTGCCATTTCCACTATCTCATCAACCAAAGTGTCATTATCATTGTTGTTGTTACTGATATACCATCATCAACCTGTCACCACCGTTGATGCTCAATCCTCAATGAAACCATATCTACGATCACCAATAACACCTCTCAATCATATTCTCAACATCACCAACACATGCCTTTACCAAGCATGTACCAAGATCAACAACATACCATCACAAGATATGTGTATCAACCATATACCGAACCTATACCATACAATGTGCATCAACCTATACCATACAATATGCATCAACCTATACCATACCACATACATCAAGCATGTACATCAACATGTACCATCTCATGCATCAACCATGTACCATACAATTTACCATATCACATGTGTCATAAGATATCATCCAAGATAACCACAATACAAAAATACCAATATATCCAATATGTGCTACTTATCAATGCATCATAAACTCACCAAGGTGTACCTCAACATGTACCAACATCACTAAGACATGCACCTTAAACATGTACCAAGAATATGCCTCACACCATGCACCAAGGATGTGCCTCAAACATATACTAATGTCTCAACAATATACCAAAGGAAACACCATCAACATGTAACCAAGATGTACCTCAAACCATGTGCCTCAAGCATGTGCCAACATCCATAAACCATGTACCAAGAGATAACATCAAACATGTGCCATATCACTCATATACCATACAACAACCATATTCCAAGAATCCAATATGTGCCTCTAGCAATGTATCATACCATCACCAAGGTGTACCATGCACAATCACTACCATGACATGCCTCAAGCATGTACCATATCACCAAGGTGTACCATGCACAATCACTACCATGACATGCCTCAAGCATGTACCATAACAACATAAGCATAAGACTAAAAAATAACACATAATCATACATTTGATCCTATAGACACCCTGTTGTATCAAATAACAAATGAGTAAACCAACCTAGGAATTAACAATCAGGTACAAGCATCACTTCTCAACCTTTCACAAGCCTTTTCAAAGATCCACGACTTTCTCCTCTACTACCCGCAGATATCCGCGCTTTCCTCCATTACAACCCATGTACATATAGGCCCTGCTGACCTATAACCTGAAGATACCTCCAAAACTAGGGTTACTCACATTTGCTGCAACTCCGAGACTTTCTCCTTCGACCTTCCTTCGCAACCTCAGACTTTCTACCTCATATTCGACCTCAGATTTTCCAATAAAAGATAAACCATATCACTTATTCACTTAGAGATATTCAATAGAATGTATGTGTGAATTTACTTATGATAGACTCCTTGAGGTGTACTTATACTTTTTCTAGGTAACCTCTTTCCTTACTTTAGGGGTTTCTTGTTACAACCACTTAACCCTTTGACTAAGACTTGTAATTGTTTAGGGGTTTCTTACCCAGTCTTTGGGGATTCCAACTTCATAAGGAAATAACTCTTCAATCGTGAGGAACCATGTGGCATACCACCTATCAATGAAAATGGAATGACGAGGACTATCCATCCATGAGTGTGTTACCTGCATTTACACTATCCTTAATGTCCTTATTCCTCAAATAACTTTGGGTCTCATGACCACACCTTCGGGGCTTCATATAGACTTCATCAAATGCACCCATCACACATGTTGACATCAATTAAAACTAACTTACTATCAATATTGATCACAACTCTGGGGTATATTGAATGCTCCAAGGGTTGAAATCAATGACAA
Organism: Picea abies; assembly: GCA_900067695.1. Classification (NCBI taxonomy): domain Eukaryota; kingdom Viridiplantae; phylum Streptophyta; class Pinopsida; order Pinales; family Pinaceae; genus Picea; species Picea abies. The sequence continues at coordinate 7,686 of CBVK0103146809.1, forward strand.
TCAACTATCCAACATCACCATTAAGTACACATTTCCATTGCCAATATTGGATGAGTTGATGGATTTCTTTAATAGAGTAAGATAGTTTTTGAAGACTAATTTGAAGAGTGGGTATTTCCATACCACAATCAAAGAGAGTGATGAGTGGAAGGAAACCTTCAAGAGGAAAGAAACACTATATGAGTGGCTTGTGATTCCATTTGTATTGACAAATGCACAAAGTACATGCATGAAGTTTTTGATTGAATTTATGAAATCATACTTCGATAATTTTGTAGTTGTATATTTTGGATGAAATACTTGTGTTCAACATAACAAAAGAGAAGCATTTGATGCACTTGATATAGGCATTGGAGTAGCTTAATAAGGATAAGTTGAAAAATATGAAGAAGTGTTTGTTTTTGCAGGAGGATCTAGTGTACTTGGGATTCATGGTATCTCAAGAATGGATGAAGATGGACCTAGAAAAGGTGAAAGCCAAAATTGAATGGCCAACTCGAAGAATTGTGTTTAAGGTAATGGGTTTTCATGGGGTAGTTTTATTTTACAAAAAGTTCACCATAAATTTTACTGAGATATGTGCACCAATAACAAAGTGTATGAAGGGAATTTTCTAGTGGAATGCAATAGAGGATGGAAGTTTTGAATTGATGAAGATGAAAATGACCGAACAATCGATGTTGGCATTATCATATTTCAAGAAGGTATTCCAAGTTGACTTTGATGCAAGTGGAGCAACAATAGGAGAAATTTTAAGCTAGGGAAGTAAACCTATTGCATTCTTTAATGAAAAATCAAATGAATCTTAGATAAAGTATTCAATATATGGTTAATTCTATTCTATTGTGCAAGTGTTGAATAAATAAAGGCATTATTGTTTTTCCCAAAGAAATTGTTTTATGTATTGACCATCAAGCATTGCAATTAATAAATACCTTGGTGAAGTTGAGTTAGTGGCACACAAATTGGGTGGAATGCTAGTGATATGATATAGGAAGGTGGGGATGACATCAAGTCCACATGACCCTTATGGGATAGGATACACACACTTTAAAGATTTGTATTTTTGTGTTGTGACATAGATTGGGGAAATCAAACACGGTTGGAGATGCCTTGAACAAAAGACTGCATTGTTGACTACCATGAGTGTGGAGGTGGTATAATTGGAACATATGAAGGAGTTGCATGAGAGTGACACATATTTTGTAGTAGCATAAATAGCATGTAAGGAGCCTTGGTGTGGTGATAGGAACCCTTACTTGGAGCATTTTATGAAAAAAATATTCTTTTAATAAATTAGTATTTGTGCATCCAAATAGGATCAATGAGGGAGAGCATCATAAGATAATTGCACAGTGGTGGTTTAGGAGGGAATTAGTAGAGGAGAGATATTATTGATTGAGAGTAGCTAGAGTTGCGAAGAATTGAATTTTGTGTTGCAAGGTATGTCAACATGCCAAATGAAGAATCTAGAATACAAGGTTGTATAAACCTTTTCCATAACCTTGGAATCCATGGGTAGATTTGAGAATGGATTTTGTCCATGGATTTAAAAGAATGCGAAAAAGTAACGATTCTATATTCATAGTTGTTGATAGATTTCCTAAATTCACTCATTTCATTCAATGTATGAAGACTCATGATGTAATAAATGTAGTAGTGTTGTTTTTCAAAGAAGTGTTGAGGTTGCATGGATTGTCAAGGATTATCACTTATGGCATAGATAGTAAATTTCTTGGTCATATTTGGAGGACATTGTGGATGAACATGTGGAACATATTTGAATTTAATTCAACCTACCGTATACATACAAATGGGATTACAAAGATAGGGAATAAGAGGTTGGGTGACCTTCTACATATGCATGGTCGGAGAGAATCCTAGATAATGGGATATGTTCTTAGCACAAGATAAATTTGCATATGATAATATAGTGAACAAGTCTATGGGAAGAACACCATTCCAGAGAGTGTATGAAAGAGAGCTCAAGGGAATTAAAAATTTGGTGAATTTTCAAGATGAAATCATGAAGAGTGGTACCTATGGCTTTTATTTGGTCAGTCAACTCTATACTGCAATATATGTGCATTCATTAGTCAACATTGCATTCTCTCATTGAAAGAATATTCTCGTTGACATATACAACTTATTTGGTCATCTTTCTATCTCCACGTTGGTCATCTAAGATTTCTTTAAATCTACATTGTGGTGCTCATTTCTACTTGTATTACATACTTTCTCTAGCATGTAATTAAATTTACTTCAATACTTTGTTGAATAAGCCCTTAAATGAAATGCACCAATAGTCAAATATGGGAGATTTGTTTTCTTTTGAGTCAAACACACCACTTTTATCCTTGAATTATTTTTGACATCATATGAACTCCCAATAATATTTTATATTCCAACATAAGTATTTTTCCAGAGCACAGTAACCAACATCAAATTCATCTTACTATATTACAAAATTTCTTTTGTAGAGAAGGTGAGATTTCTTCAATAAATATTCCCACAAGCATCATCATATTCTTCAATCCTCTATATGGAATATGATCATCCAAGTGAGTCCTTAGAGCATGGATTATTTATCAAACATACTAATCATTCTTCATTACTTCCTCTCACAACCATCAACAAGGGTAGAATAAATGTTCTTTTAAAGGCAAGCAATTGTTGTAGAAAAAATTTTCATCTCATAATTTCTTCTCATCTTTTATATGGAATATTCTCTTGTGTTGTTTTCACCAACCAGGAAGAAGTCCACTCCAATATTCTCTTCAACCTTAGACCATTCTCACAATGGAAACATTTCCAAAGTGTTGAAACCCTAACTTCAATAGCACTGCATTTGAATATTATTTTTTTGATCCCTCGACAATGTCCATTTTTTATTCTTATGATGTATTTAATGAACTATGTGTATTGATATATTATGGAGGATGTATATCCTTAGTTTTGAGACCTACCATTTGAAGTATTATTTGATTGTTTATCATATTTTATCCTTAATAGTCAAGCAAGTTATGGTATTAAGGTTACATTATTTTATGCCCATCTTATAACCCTTTTCCATTTTATAAAAGGCTCTTATGATTCATAAATGTTTTTCTAATTGTAAGATAATTTTATTTCTTTAATTAGCTTATTTGAGTGGTTTCTACATGCATTTTGATCCATAAAAAAGGGAGTTATAACCCATTTGCTTCACCAACATGGGTACTTTTCATAAATAAATTTTTGATCTTTGTTTCTCTATCCTGTACAAAGATCTTTGTTCTCAGAATGATATCAATTTATCTACCTTTAGAATTTATTATGAGGACCATTCTTGGTGTATTTCAGAGTAAAAAATCCTCTTTCCACTATTCTCTAGTAGTATGAAGGGATGCTCCTATTTGCATTGTTATATTTCCATACCAATTATTTCACTTGCACCACATATTATAAAATTCAACCACAACAAATCTACTTGGACTAAACCTAGCTCGACCACTTCATTAACTAATCCACTAGAAACCAAAGGATTGTTACTTCTTAATTCATAAAGAAAATATCGTTCCAAATGTTATCAGAGCAGGTTCCTTTAGGAATAGGTTTAAACACTAGAAGGTAGATCACAGAGAGAAACAATATGTATAAAAATGGAATACCACAGTTTGATGGGAAAAACTATGCATTTTGGAGAACAAGGATGAAAACATATATACAAGCACATGGATTTGAGGTTTGGAAATCATTAGTAGATGGATATAAATAACCTGTCATTCTTCCAACAAATGACAATGGAAGGAAAATCAGCCTAAATGATTTGAAATAAAAAATGATATCCTTAATGGTATGGTTGATTCAATATATGTCAAATTTATGCATTACAACTCCACAAAGGAGATTTGGGACAAACTTCAGAATGTTTATGAAGGAGATGTAAAATTCAAGGAAACAAAGCTTCAAAATTACAGAGGTCAATTTGAACTGAAGATGAATGAAGATCAAAATATTGTAGCCTACTTTTTACAAGTCGATGAAATAGTGAATGCAATTAGAGGATTGGGAGAAGAAGTTTATGAATCTATAATTATCCAAAAGGTACTAAGATCTCTTCCGATGATATTTGATCCTAAGATCTCAACACTAGAAGAAAGAATAGATCTGGATTCAATAAGCATGGATAAGCTACATGGAATATTCACAGCCTATGAAATGAGAAATGAACAAGAGAATCCAGTTACAAAACAAGAAACATTCAAAGAATCCAAGAAGCCAAAGAAAAAGGGAAAGCAAAAGGCAAAGTCAGATAGAAGAAACAGTGACATCTCAGAAGACAATGAAGAAGTATCCAACTTCGTTAGAAGACTGAAAAAGGGAACCTATGGAAAATATAGAGGTAAGATTCCATTGATTTGTTTTAATTGTGATGGTATTGGTCATTTTTCTAAAAACTGTCCCCATAAGAAAAATAAAATGAATGAAGAAGATGATTCGAATAACAAACAAATATACAAAGGTAAAAGAACCAAAATGATATTTCTCAAGAAAATATTTTGCACCAAAGAAGACAACACCTCATCAGACGAAGATGAAGTCAGTGAAAGTGATACAGAAAGGGATCTATTCATGGTAGTAGAATATTCTGAAGAAGAAGGCACTGAAGAAGAATATGAAGAGGAAAAAGTTGACTACAAAGAAGAACTCATGAGTGCAATAGAATTTGTAAAAAGGGAAAAGAAGAAAAATAAGTCACTATAGGCAGAACTGAAAAGAAAAGAGGAAACTGAAAATTCAAACTCTGAAGAACTAGAGCATATGATCACTAAATTAAAAATCCAAGTTAAATAATACAAAATAATTGAATAAGCACTCAAAGAATGGTTTGAAGAAAAAGACAAGATCATTGAAAACTTGTAAACAAAGATTGGCACATTGAGAAAAGACCTTCAAAAGAAAAACATGCAGAATAGCTCAAAAGTTTTGGACGATATTATTAGCAATCAAAGGCCAAATCATGACAAGTCCAGACTTGGATACAAATAGATAGAAAAAGGATCAAGCTCCAAAAAAACAGATCAAGAAACACAACCAAGAAGCTATGTAGAGACAGTCAGAGGAGACAAGAAGTTTTACAAGGAATATCACAAAGACACCCCTACACCCAAAAGATTCAGATCTCATAATCAATGATAGTCAGAAACAAGAATGCCTCAAGAAGAAGAAGGGTTCAGAAGAGTAACTCATTTTAGAATATCTACAACTCCTAGGTATCAATCTATCTTTCTTGGTTTATGTTATTCATGTAACAATTTTGGACATAAGGTTGTGAATTGCAGAGCTAATAAAAAGAATAGAGACAACCGTGAAAGTTATGCACGAAATGATTATTCAAGAAGGCATAATGAAACATAGAACATAAACTACAACATATTTGAATTCTTGAGTGCTGAGATGGAATGATATAGGTGAAAAAACTTTGGACACATGGATAAAGATTTGAGAATGACAGTTCCTCCAAGAGAATCACAACAAAATAACAATAATCACATATAGGAACCTCAAAGAATATGGATGAGAAAGTAGAATCAGTTTAACAATGAAGAATGAACACTTTCTCTACAAGCTAAACATAAGAAATGTGGTTGGTATGTTGACAGTGGCTGCTCAAAGCACATGATAGGTGATGAGGACATGTTTCTAACCTTGAGAAAGGGAAGAGACGGATCAATCTCCTTTGGAAATGACGACTCAGCTAGAATCATTGGAAGAGGTACAATCAGAATTGGAAACAAGGATACTGAGGAAGAAAAATGCTCTACTAGGGGAATATATGAAACATAATATTCTAAGTGTAATTCAAATGTGTGACCAATTTCATAGACTTGTGTTTGATTCATAGAAGTGAAAGATAAGAAAAGTAGGTTCAAGAATATTGGTTGCAACAATTATAAGAACTTCAAGAAACATATATGTATTAAGTGAAATTGGAAATGAAAATGTTGTCTAGGAAAGGAAGATGAAGTTTGGATATGAACACACGAATGGGTCACATAAAATTTGATAACCTTGTCAAAGTAAATAAAAAGGAAGCAGTCAGAGAGATTCCCCAGATCATGAAGCCAACCAATACCTTATGCAAGCATTTTCAACAAGGAAAGCAAACAAAGACCAAGTTCAAATCAAAGGAATACTCCACAACAAGACCGGTGGAAATTATGCATACTGATCTATTTGGGCCAACTAGAATGAAGGGTTTAAAAGGTGAGAAATATTTTATGTTATTGGTTGATGATTATACAAGGATAAATACAGTTTTTTTCTCAGGAAGAAGTCAGAAGCATTTGAGAATTTCAATATATACAAGGAAATGGTTGAAAATGAATCGATTCAAAAATCAAATGTTTGAGATATGATAATGGAGGAGAGTTTACTTAGGAATTTATGGATTTCTATAGCAAGCATGGGATAAAAAGGTAATTCTTCGTTGCTAGGACACCACAACAGAATGGAGTTGTCAAAAGGAAGAACTTGATAGTACATGAAATGGCTCAAACTATGTTAATGGATTCCAAGTTGACAGACGCCTTTTGGGCACATGTAGTGAATACAACTGTTCATATTCAAAACAGAGTAATGCTCATGAACAAAAATGATAAAAATCCCTACGAGCTATGGAAAGGAAGACCAGTGAATGTGAAGCACTTTAGATTTTTTGGAAGCAAATGCTACATCAAAAGAGAAGATGGAAGATTGGGAAAGTTTGATTCTCGTGTGGACAAAGGAGTACTTGTTGGGTATTTGAGCACAAGGAAAACATACAAATGTTTCAATATAAGGCTCAAAAAAGTTGTGGAAAACATCAATGTGATGGTTGATGAGACAAATGGACAAAAAATAAAGGAAGAAGAAAATGATTCAATGGAACAGGTTCACGAAGAAGAAGTAAAGGATGAAGAAGTAGTAGAAGGGGAAGATGAAGAAGACCAGTTAGAAGCAGAAGAGCAAGAAGAAAAATATATTAAAGTACCTCCAAAGACACATAGAAAATGAATACAAAATAATAATCCGTCAGATTAGATTATCGGGAACAAAGATGTAGGAGTTGAGACTAGAAGAAGAATTTGTTCACCAGAACATCTACACCTAGCAGTCTTATCCTTGATTGAGACAAGCAACTTTTAAGAAGCCAGTAAGGATGAGTTATGGATAAAATCCATGGTTGAAGAGTTGGATCTGATAGATAAGAATGACACTTGGGAATTGGTTCCAAGACTAGGGTACAAGAATGTGATCAACACAAAGTAGGTCTTCAGAAACAAATTGAATGAAGATGGACATGTTACCAGGAACAAATCTAGATTGGTATGTAAAGGATATGCTTAGTTTGAAGGTATCGATTTATAAGATACGTTTTCCCCAAATTACAAAATGGAAGCAATCATATTGATCCTCGATTATGCATTCTCCAAGAATATTAAAGTGTATCAGATGGACATGAAATCAACCTTTCTGAATGGGGAACTAGAAGAAGAAGTCTACATTGAGCAACCAGAAGGATTTCAATTGTCAGAGAATGAAAATTATGTTTGTAGGTTGAAGAAG
>CBVK0103146812.1:858-22082 GCA_900067695.1 Picea abies
ATATACATGTATCCCTTCCCATAATTGCTTAAATTCATTGATCAATGGTTGGAGGTAGACATCCATTCTCTTCACTTGTCTTCTACCTAGGACTATAAGAGCTAGCATAAGATGTTCATTCTTCACGGAAAACCATGGGGGGATATTTTTATTGATCACTACCACTGGCCAAATATAATAGTTGGTATTTTGGAGGGAATACAGGTTAACTCCATCCATAGCTATGCTCAATCATAGGCTCCATACTTCATCCTTGAATTTATTAGGCCATGTATCCTCTATATGCTTCATGGATATAAAATCTGTTGGGATTTGCATAACTTCTGGCTCACTTCTATGTGAGGCATGCCACCCTTGAAACATGGCTAATTGTTTGCAATGAAAGAGCCTTTGAATCCTTGGAAGTATTGGCATTTACCTCAATATCTTATGAGGAGAACCATGTGCCTTACCCTTGTTTTTTATTTTATTTATGTTACCTGTCATGCCCACATTCTAGACATATCTCTTTGTTCGCATATTCATTTATGTATAGAATGCAATAATTTGGACATGCGTGTTATGATATGTACTCAACACCCAGTATTTCCAACATTTGATTTCCCTTTGCACAACTATCGAGCAAGAGATTATCACTCGAAAGTACTTTATCTTTACGTAACTTGCAATTAGTGTGCAATAGAAATGTACACTATCATTAAGCATGAATAAAATCAACCATTTTCCTTCATTGCATGACAAGATTCCTTAAACATTTAGGGGACTTAATGGTTAGTTACCTCAAAAGTGTCGAGAAACACGTGCTTGACATACCATACATTGCTTTGAAGTTGTGTAGTAACATTGTTGTCCCTACCTGGGTAGACCTTGCATACCCTTGTACTTGACCAAATAGAGGGGTGGTGGAAGTAGATTTCAGGCTTTCGTAGAAGGTATCTATGACATCAACATTGTCCCCTATTTCATTTTACTTGAATGTATCTAATGATAATCCCTCCATGGCTTGGGTATCCCACAAGAAATCATACATACCAACCGCTATATCATTAGCTTCATCCCCAACATGTGAAGAACTAGTGTTACTATCAAGGTTTTGAATTGGTGACTCATGACATAGTAGGAATTGAATAGGTGTTTCTTTCAACCATTCTCAGTATGCTTCCTCTCTAAGCTATTTCATTTAGCAACAAGCTCACGAATTGACATTGTACTGGGGGTGCAATGGTAGATGGTGGACAAGTTGCTCACCATAAGAATCCTGATTGTTAAAATATTGAACATTAAATCGATAATATTATTAGTAACACGATTCTTTTGATATGTTCAAACATTATACCAAACACTTATTAGAAGTATGGACATTTCCCCCCAATAATAAACATGAAACCAACCACTTTATAAAACAAATGTCGAATTAAGAAATACATTTACATTAGTTCCAATGAAAATTAAAAAACACAATTACTCAATCATCTTTTTCTTATGCCCTATGGGGTTGTATACATAAAAGAGATCCAATTCATGGTGTAATACAATGGGCCCAAGTTGGTTGTTGGAAGATGGCATGTTAGGATTGGTAGGGTAAAGAAGTTGTCCATTTTCATCAAACATCTAGTGGAGGTGTCTTTCTCCTGATAAGAGGTTGCAGAATTTTGGGGCTACGTAAATATCTTGAGTATATGAATGATCCAAGTGGACATTGGTGGCCACCCACCTATTCCGCTGGCTCAACATACAGTTTCCATTTTGGCAGTTTTTCTATAGTTTTTTGGGTCCCAAATTTTCAGGGTTGTTTTGAGGCCCTAAACAATGTTTTTTTGGCATGGTAACGCCCAATAGATACTTGTTGATGTCATATATTGGGTCTTTCAGAATGTGTACTCCTCATTTAGACCTTTTCGATAAGGTATCAAGTGCCCCAAACGAAGATCACACACAGAATTTACTTCCTAGGGAAGTTGACATATCAACTACCCCATTGGGGCCCACAAACCTTTTGACGTTTCATCTTTTGGGGTTAGGGTTTTGGATGTTTGGGGTTTTCTCATTTATGCTTTATATTAAAAAGGCATTGGGAGCCTCATTTTAACAATCTTCTTGTGAAAGCGCATAACCATCACATCTCTTCTCATAGATAAACTACCACCATTCTAGCGATTTCATTTCACTCTATATTTTCTTTTATAGTCTCTGCATATTTCAATCTTTAATAGAAATTGAGTATTGTTGTATCTTTGTGTTTCTATATTATTTTTGTGTTTTGTTTCGTTCCCTCATAAATATGAATCAATGGCATCTGAGTGATTTACTCTTTATTGGTTTCTCTATGCATGTCCCCAACGAGATCAAGGTATCAAGCATTGAGACTTGAACTGGTCAAACCTTTGGAAGACTGTCCTCACCGACCTCGGTGCTCTCCCATGGAAGAGGAACAAAGAGACGAGGGAGAAAAATATCTTATTAACTTGTTGCTCGTGGAAGTCCTCATGAAATAGAGGAACAAGATGATGGATCAATTTTCCCAAATCCTTTAGTTATTGCTGACAAAAACATAGACATGTTCGTAAAACGACCACTTTGGAGATATTTCCCCCTTCAAGGTACAAGTTAATTTTGATATTCCCACATTTGAAGGTTAGATAGATGCAGATGCTTTGGAAAAATAGATAAATCTACTAGAAGGCTATTTCTCTGTCCATAATTTTTCCAATAGGGAAAATATTACCTTTGTGCTCCTTAAGGCAGTCCCTCATGTCAAACATTTGTGGGAGACTTACTGTGGGCAAAGCTCCATAGAGGATTCTAGAATATTTGGGGCTAAGCCAACTTGGGACTCTTTTATAGATGCCATCAAGAAACAATATTACCCTGTTGGAAACTACGACGACCAATACACAAGATGGAACACACTCCATCAGGAGAGGGAACAAATAGTGCCAAAGTGCACAAATACCTTCCATAACTTTCACACCAAGCTAGTTATCTGAGACTCTAAGCGACATTTGGCTCTAAAATACTGTGGGAACCTACATAGGTACATCCAAATATAAATGGAGTTTCTGGACATCTCATCGCTAGGAGTTGCTTATCGATATGTTGTCAAAATCGAGCAAAAATTTAAGCAAAGGAATAAGTGGGAGTTTGGATCTGTGAACGCATAAAGAAAAAATCACAGTCAGGAATCAATAACCAATTCCACGAATTGATGACCTTCTCAACTAACTGAAGAGGGCCAAGTATTTTAGTAAGATTGATCTGAAGTACGACTACCACCAGGTCCCCATAGAACATACTAAAGTATGGAAGACCACTTTCAAGTCTAATGAAGGTCTTTTCGAGTGGTTGGTCATGCCCTTTGGGTTGACTAATGCCCTAACCACCTTCATGAAGTTGATGGATGAGATATTGCAACACTTCATCAATTCCTTTATGGATGTATATCTGGATGACATCCTCATCTTCAACAAGAGTTAGGGAGAACACTTGCAGCACATTCAACAAGTCCTCCACACTTTGCGGCAACACAAGTTTTATGCTAACTTAGAGAAATGCTCCTTCGGCAGGAACACAGTTCAATACCTCATATACATTGTATATGAGCATGGTGTGCATGTCGATCCATCCAATATCTAAGTCATTCATGACTAGCCAGCCCCAACAACACTCACCGAGTTGCAGAGATTCTTAGGCCTCGCTGACCTCTATCGCAGATTTGTATTGGGGTTCTCCCATATAACATTGGCTCTCATCCAAGTGACCAAGGGTGGTTGCAAAGCCAAATTTGTGTGGGGTAGATCACAACAAAAATATTTTGATAATATGAAACATCACTTATGCTAAGCCCCGATGCTTGCCTTACCTGATTTGCAATAACCATTTGATAATGCAACCGATGCTTTAGATTATGTTGTTGGTGTCGTTTTCACTCAACATGATCATCTAGTGGCCTATCATAGTGAGACACTCTCATATGTCATCTGTAATTAACCCACCTATGACAAAGAAATGTATTCTATTGTACAAGCATGCCACCAATGGAAGCATTACATTCTAGGGAAGGAGACAATCATCCATATGGATCACATGCCTTTGCAATTCATGTAGACATAAGGAAAATTGCAGAATGACTGCCATCAAAAGTGGTCCACATACTTGCAGCAGTTTCACATGAACATTAATTATAAGAAAGGGAGCACTAATCACATCATTGACTACCTCAGTTGACCTCTAATTGCAACACTAACCAATGTGCTTGACTCTTGAGGGCATGCGACTTCCAGGTGGTCCCAACTCTATGAAAATGATCTTGACTTTGCTATGAACTACCAGATGTCAGGAACATGCATGGTTGTTGTTGACTTCCATCTTCAGGATGGACTGTTGTGCCATCTGGGTCATCTCTGTATTCCTTTAAGCAAGCGTGCAAAGCTGATTTGGGAAGCCCACTCCAAATGGATGGCAAGATACTTTGGCATGGATAAGACAATGGCAATACTATAGAAGTATTTCTATTGGTCGAAGCTTCGACAGGATGTTAGTAAGTATATCGGATCCTGCACTGCATGTTCCATTGTCAAGCCAGCCATTAAAAAACAAATATTGTACACCCCTTTGCCAACTCCTAATGGGCCATGGGAATCCATCTTGATGGACTACAAGTTAGGTTTTCCCTCCACCAAGCATGGTAATGACTGTGTATTCGTGGTTATTGATTGATTCTCTAAGATGGCCATTCTGACCACCTGCAAGCAGAGTATCACAACCGAGGCCAATGCCAAGCTTTTCTTCGAGCGTGTATGGGTACACTTCAGACTACCATAGACCATCATATCAGATTGGGACATCATATTCTTGAGCACATTCTAGTCGAGCCTCTGGTCATTGTTGGACACCAAGCTCACTAAATCCACTGCCTTCCACCCTTAGATTGATGAACAAATAGAGGTCGTTAATAGGATGATTGTGCATCTCTTGCACATGTACAACTCCTAGCATCCACACACATGGGTTGAGAGCCTTCCTTATGTCCAACACAACTACAATAGAGCACTCCATAGCTTGACCGACCACATCCCTTTTCAGGTGGGAATGGGTTTTCAACCATTTGGCCCCATTGATGTAGCACTGCCCCTTGCATCCACACATGAATAATCTTCCCATGCTCAATCTGAGGCAAACAAGGCCACCAAATTCATTGAACAGATTCAACAAAATCGCCAATAGGTCCATGATATTTTGCAGAAAGCCAATGCTAAGTACAAGTAACACCATGATCAACATCAAGTTCCCCATAATTTTCAATTAAGCGATAAGGTTTGATTGCATTTGTAGAAAGAGTGTCTTATAGGGCCCCATCAGAAGCTACGATCACTTCGCTATGGACCTTACACAATCACCAAGGCTACGAGAGACAATTATTTTGAGTTAACTATTCCCCCCTTCCTTGGATTACATCCAATATTCAATGTGGACTTCCTTCGACCATATTTTCTACCACTACTGGACACATCAGAGGTGGCAGAGCAACTGACACCTACAGAGCTCAACCCTGACTGCATTGAACATGAAACCATTGATCGAATCATGGACACACACTTTGCATATTCTTTTACGGTCTTTGCATATTTCAATCTTTAATAGAAATTGAGTATTGTTTGTCTCTCTGTGTTTTTGTCTTATTTTTGTGTTTTATTTTGTTCCCTCATAAATCTGGATCATTGAACTTGATCCTAAATCTTGATCCTACAAAATTCAACAGACAATTATTCAACCGCAGCTACATACATAACATAAATTCAATGAGATAAATGAATTGTCAATAAAATCTAGACGTATTGTAATCGACGCGAGAGAACTTGAAGGACTTCCAAAGATACAAAATGAGCTGGAATCTGAAGAATTGACCATTTGATATTATAATTCTTTTTTTCTTGCATTTGAGCCAAAATCGTCATCTTGGGTAGCATAGAATAATCTAACATAAAAAATAACTTAAAATAAAATTTATAACTTGATGGTTCACTTCATCATATAAAGATGCACCAGTGCGTATGGATAAACCAAACACATTGATGCGTTTAATTTAATGAAGTGCCGAAGACTGACCTCTATTATTTCCTCCACAAAATTTAAATGTGGATATTTGCATTTGCATTGTGCACATTTAACTGTCTCTCGGTGCATTATTACTTACACACTGCACTGGTGCATTTAAAGTTGTATAGCACACCGACTAAAGCAAGTTAGAAAAACAATGTGCACTTACTATCAATACTTTGAATTTTTTTACGAAAACAAATCGATGTGTTATACATACACACCGAACCGGTGTGCTACTCACAATATAGCGTACTGCAAAATGTAACTTAAAAAAAAAAACCAGCGTGCACGTTTATCATCAATGCACTGAAATATACAATGAAAAAATAAGTGGGAATTTGAGTTTTTGCGATTATAAAGGAAAACCCTATTCATTCTTTTATTTGTTTTCCAAAAATTAGAAATGATATTTGTTTAATAGAGATTTATCAACAAAGACTTGAGAGTGGGTGGATTTTTTTTGAAGATCCAAATTCAAAGGGAATTACTGTAGATCACATAGAAATATGCAAATAAGATATTTCAGGTATATGATTTCATTCTATTAATCATCTTAATCATTCTCCTATTTGATTCAAACATATTTTAGTGCATTCACAAACAAAAAAAAGGCTTTCATAGTTACCTTCAGTATTGGAAGCCCTAATTTTCTCACAGTTTTTTTACTTTCTCTTTATATATTTCACAAGAAGATTTTTTTTGAGAAAATTTTCTTATTGGGTTTTTTTTTTTTTATATATGGGTGTTTCCCATTCATTGCAATAAAACCACTCATTGCATTGGATCCCAAACCGTCCTTTCGCTGTGAGTTTTTTCAAAAATGCCTTCATGGTGACCAGTGTGCTCTGTATATAGTAAGAGCACTGGTGTGTATTTGTATGTAAACAACATCACTTAATTTATATTGGAAATAATATTAGAAAATCCTTTTTGCGGTCGGTGGTGCTCATTTTACCTAGATAACCATCGGGGCACATTGTTTACAAAGTGCATTGTTGAGTTTAAAATGGAAAAATTATTGCTTTTATATGGAAATCTTCATGTCTTAAATTTATTCATAGGTCGACGATGCGTAATAAACATTACCGAGAAATCCATGCCTTTCTTAATTCTTAAAGCTTCAGTTGGATATAAAAATTTGTAAAACGTTTTCAATTTCGCAACGATACTGTTATATTGTACCAATGCGTATATGTATGGTTGATGCACTAATACGTATAAATATGGTTGACGCCCTGATGCATATTAAGTTACTATACACACCGAGATCTTATTTAAAAAAAAAACTAAGTAATTTTTATATCTAATGATTCCTATTTTATTATTATTATTAGGGAGATTTTGAAAATTCCAAGGAATAAACAAGGGGAAAACCAAGACATGTCGATAGGGATGTCCGAAAAAGTGTAGAAGAAGATGGTAAAAGAAATGAATATAATTGTGTCGCAAGAGGGGCCATCCCAACTACAATTTGCATCAAAGGTATGTAATCATTTATTTATTATTTTATGTACATCGAATTTAATTATAGCATGAAATCTTGATTTTCAATTGTTTTGTTTCAGAAAAGAAAAACAAATAGAATTCATTCAACACATAAGACATGACAACTAGGAATAAAAGGGTTGATTGTAAACTTTGTGAGTATTTACGTTTTTGGCCTTTCTTAAGATTTCATGTTTGTTGTGATCTTTATATTTAATTAATTAATTTACACTTGTCCATGAATGCCTTCTAGTAGGTGCTAACATACAAAGAGGAGCCAGCCCATGAATTGATAAACATTGGGTTAAGTATGGGTTGTGGGTATATGTTGAAGAATGAAAGTTTAATTGAACAATTTGTAAGTAGTTATGTTGTTTAATTTCCCTTGTTTTATAATTAATGAAAAAACAAGAAAATTTTATATTGATTATATTGATTGTGCTTTGTCATGTCATATTAAACATGCAAGAAACAAAGTATGGAATGCAGCCAACAAAGGATATTTTGAGAGAATTCACAAAGCATGGCTTTGAAAGATTGTGTATTGTTTATGAAATACTTAGCGCTAAGGTGTGTTTTTTTATTTATGCAATAATGTATATTCTACTCTCTCTCATTGTGTATTGTTTATGAAATACTTAGCGCTAAGGTGTGTTTTTTTATTTATGCAATAATGTATATTCTACTCTCTCTCTCTCTCTTTTTATATATATATATATATATATATATATGTAGTTTATTTCTATGTTTGTAGATGGAAGATGAAGGGGCGAAACATAAAAAAAACAAGTTGATCAAGAAAACATTATGTTAAAAAATCAAAGTACAATGTCACCTACAAATGATGAAGAAACGAGACATGCACGCAGCTCGAGCGATGACAACAATTCAATTGATGAATGCCAATCAATATAATTGAATGTTACTGCAAGTTGTATGTTTTTGAATATTTGTATCTAAAAATTAGGGATTTTGTTTAATGTACTCGACATATTATCCCAATTGCATGAGGACATGTTATCAATAAGTGTAACAATTACAAATTGATTGCAATTTGATTTTTGTGGACCTTTATGTTGTCCCTTTTTGTATGACAATGGGTTTCTTATTCATATATAATAAAATGGGTTTCTTATTTCATTGCATTGTCGAATGTTGTAAAAGGTTGAATTCCTGAATAATCAATATGTGGATGATTTACATTATTACAAATAACAGAGGTGTAATTGGTTGGATAATGCATTAATGCAATCACTATAATAACACACGTACCGATACAAACTATTTAGAAAACGATGCATTTTGAGGAGTCATACTAACCGATGCATGATAATTATAATAACACACGTATCAATATGAACTGTTAAGAAAATGCACCATTTCGTAAATGATATAACATACAATAATATTTATTGTTTCAAAATTGTATGGTGCTCACATTTAAAATATACACTGGGGCACTAAAAATAATTTACATATCAGTGCGTTAAGTTTAATATACACACTTGGGTTCTAAATATTATTTACGCATCAGTGCCTTTACTATAATATACGCATCGATGCTTGGTAAAAATATTGTCGTCGACATCTCACCTCGAATATTCGAAATTTCACTACCCTTCAATGCACATTGTAAAATAGACACCAGTATGTACTAATTACATAAGCATTGGGGCACACACTATATTAAACACATCAATTTTTAGGATAAATTGATCGCACCGGTGCTCACGATAACTTAAATGAATTAGGACATACAAAATCTAAAACGCACCAGTGCTTCATACGCAAACAAGGTAGAACCAATGCATAGAAATTATAATAGCATCAATGCTCTGCATACGATGAAAAAGGTGGAACTGGTGCACAATAGTTATAAACACACCGAGGCATTTTTTATTATATTAACATGTTGGGGTGTTTGTATTATATTAATGCACTGGTGTGTTTGTATTATATTAACGCACCTATGTGTGTTCGTTAATACCACATCGATGCATTTTGACAATAACAACACCGAAAAAAAAACCTCCGCCCGCCCAATTTTTTTTGGTTATATGGAACATCCGCTAAAACCTCCACAATCAATAGAGGAGGTTGTAGAGAAGGTGTTTTTGAAATTTTTTCCAAATTTTGTAACACTAAGAACCTCCGCTAGAAGGTGTTCTCCTTGTAGTGGTATTATCTTATTGAAGAATCAACTCTCTAGAACAACTTATGGAATGAAGAATCAAATCACTAGGACAATTTATGGAATGAAAAACATGCTTCAAACATCACTTGGCAAGTCCTCCCCAAGGAAAATTCTTTCCCTAAAGGATTATATATTTGGAACAATGTAAAACAAGGTATGCAAATAGTACAAGAGCATGGTTTTGAGGAAATTTAAGATGGGGGGATAACATTTGTTTGGGAAGATGCATGAGATTTGTTTTCACCTCTCAACAAAGGACCTTCATTTAGAAAGAAAGCACATGGAGAACAATGGTTTGTTTCATGTGAATCGACATTGGGACCCTCGTATACAGGGCCATAAAGGAATTAATGGGAATCATGCTCTTTTGATATCAATCCCCCTAGGATGTCAAGTGGTTCAAAAGATAGATTATGGAAATGATTACAAAGAGATTATTCTACTCATAGAAGGGAAGGATAAGCTCAGGTTGGGGGTTAGGGGATCAATGGTCAGGGGATTCATCAGTGAAGATCACATATTATAAATATATCAGTATGGAAAGTTTGAGAGACAAAGGTAAGCTTTGGGAAAAGGATTGGAATCTATACTCATATCCAAAAACATCAACCTTATTGTGGCTATTGACTCACAAAATAAATTTAATATGGAAGAACCTCTATAAATAGGTTTTAATGGACCTTTTGTTATGTTATGTGTTGATCCAGGAGGATCTTCACATTCTACAAATTGAAGTTGGTTTTAATTTCCACCGAGATTGTTCGCACAAGGAAGAGCTTGCAGGGAGCTTTCCGACGCAATTTGAACAAGGTCAAATGGAATTTGTATACGAAAGATGTGGCTCACTGAAGTTTTGGGAAAATGGGCATAAATGAAACGATTAATACATATTTTAAAGCTTAGGTGCTCTTGTATTTGTCATTTTTAATGTAATAGGAAACTAATGCAATGAGAGAGCTATGTGTCACTGTAGTTTCCTATTCTAAGGGATAGTTGAGATCTTCATGGTATCGTTGAGATTTTCTCTCAACCAATCCCTTGATTTGTGAACAAATCCTAATTTATGGGATCTAGAGAGTTATTCTCTCCTTAATATCTTGAGGTAGTTCTCAATTGAAGAAGTATTTAAGAAAGTGGAGAGAAAAAGAGTATTCATAACTCTTTGAAGAAGAATAAACAATTAGGCTCAATGTCCTGAAGATGGATCCTGTTTTGGATCCGAAACGTCGACAGTCTATTGACAAAACTGTGGCTATTCTGATCAAAACCGAAAAACCCAACCACAGAAATCTCACAAATCAAATTAGGCTTGTTGTTTGAATTATTATCCATTTTTTTGAAAATGAGATTAAGCCCCTTATTGAAATAATTGTAATCCCCTTAAAGGGAGAACTGTAAGCATTGTAAACCATCCTTTACTTATCACTGAATCTGGAGAATGTAAAGAGTCACTCGATAATTATGAAAGGGATGTCTATAAATGAGAAATGTATTTTGAATCGGATGGTATCAGGACATGTACTACTACTGTGTGGTAAATCTGATCAAGAGATAACTTTGGAGATTTTGGTATAAATATGTATGAATCAAACTATTATGTTTATGCATATTTATTTCTATGAGTATATGGATTTTAGTTCAATGAATGTTTTCTAGACTAATGTATTGTATATTCATTGTTGCCATCATTTTCATACTAAGTGCAACGATAATATAATAGGTTGGTTAATCAATTATTTGTATCTGATTTGTTGTATTGTTAAATTTGTTTATTCCTTGCTTCTATGAATTACTTATGTGAAAGTAATATTATGTTTAACTGCACTTATCAGAATAGTTTGCTCCTAATCAAGATATGATAGAATAAATTAGGAATGCATGTTAGGACAATAGGTAATCATTTTAGTTTAATTTAGTCTCTTAGAATTCTAATTCATCTGAGAACATTTTGTTCCCAAATTCATATTTAGATAGTCTTAGAGTGGCAACAAGGCCAATATTTTGGTTAGAAACGCTATCCCAAATGAGAGTGGGTCTAATTGGGACCTGCCATCAGGCCTTTTCCCTTAAACCGCTTGAAGGGGTCTTTTGGGACCATTGAAAAGCCTCTTGTTGGGAGAACTGTAAGCCCCTTATTGGGAGAAATGTAAGCCCTTTAGTGGGTGAATTGTGATCCCTTTGTAAAGGAGAACTATCCCCTTGTTGGGAGAAGATTTCAACCCTTTGCAAAGGAGAACAAGCCCCTCATTGGGAGAAGAATTCGTCGCTTTTGTAAACTAAGAAACCCTCTTTGAAGGAGAAATAATGACATGGTTCGTTGATTGAGAGAACTAGGGGACATAGCCCACAATTGGTGAACTCTGTTATCAATATAGTTTGCATATTGTTTTATGTGCTTGTTGTTTTTTTAATTTTAGTTTTTAAATGTTGAATTATATTGCCAATTTTCATGTTAAGAAAGGAAAATTAAGAAATCTATAAAGCATATGGAATGGAGAGAAAATGAGTTGGTTTTTAAATTTCCCATTTTCCGGACCATGTGTTATAGAGAAAAAGAATACATTGATCACCCGATCCAAATGGATCCTTGAAGAATCGAAATGGCTAGGTGGTTAATTCTCTAGTTAAATTTTTGTGCTTAAGAACCCTTGACTTCCATAGTTGAAGCCCATTATTCATGCATCGGAAAAGTTCTCATTTCCT
The DNA here is from genome assembly GCA_900067695.1 of Picea abies. Lineage (NCBI taxonomy): Eukaryota > Viridiplantae > Streptophyta > Pinopsida > Pinales > Pinaceae > Picea > Picea abies. The sequence goes on from CBVK0103146812.1 coordinate 13,340, forward strand.
TCAAAAAATTGCTAAGGCAATTAAATGTGGAGCATTGGCATGCAAAGAATTAGAGGAGTTTAAGGGAAGGTGAAATCTACAATATGCAAGAAAGGATGTGGCTAAAGCAATGCAGAGGTTTTTGTAACACCAAGGAAAAATAAGGGAGTTGGAAGAAAGTCTACCTCCACACTTCACATCATGACAAAGGAAAAACAATAGGCAAATATGCATGTGAAGGCTAAGATGTAGCAAAAATTTGTGGTACTAGGTGACAAGGGCTCCACCCTCTACACTCCACATCACATACAAACCACAGAGATAGTAAGTGATAATATTAACTGCAACATGGGCTCCACCCTCCACATACAACTAAGAAGAAGCATGTAAACAAACAACATGTTAATTCCCACAATAGATGACAACATGTGGCTTATTCAACCAATCGAAGGATGCAAAGTTGGAGGCCCATGAATAACTAAATATTAGGGAACTATTCTCTAAATAGTTGTGAAAGTCATTGTCTTTCCACATACCAAATAATTCAAGAATAAAGGAAGGTCATAGAGAAAAAAGAGGTGTTTGACATGGAAGAAGCTATAAGAGTTTACAATGAATAAAATATCTAGAAAGGAAGAAAAGGGAAAGTAGAAGATTATTCACGGGTCAGGTTAACATTTTTTTATGCACGATATATATTGAATGGATAGAAAAAAAAAATAATTATTGAATTACTGGTTCATGGAAGATATCTAGATGTACTGACTACAACATTCCCATCATATTGTCTATTTCTTGAACTTTAAAACTAGAGAGCCTTATAATTGTAAAAGCACCATTAATAGAATAACTAGAGAAAGATAGACATTTCAAAGATGGACTTTACCCCTATGAGATCCTCTAAGGCATCTCTTATGTTATCTATGTATGTGGGATTGAGTATTTAAATATTTTATTATATGTTTATTAAAGAAATCACAATCACTAGCAAGGCACAATCGGTTATTTTAGGTATGGTTTACATTCTCTATTTATTCCGCACTTAGGATCTGTATTGGTGAGTCATTTTGACCCTAATCCATATGATCATGGATCATTATGGTATTAGATAATAGTTCCTAACATTGAGAGGGTAGTTACCCAAGAATGTTTCCTAGACTGAGAAAGTTTCAAGAAGGTTGAGAGTTACTTCCCATAAACCCTAAAATTGGTACTGGATGAGGAAAAAAATAAACTCAAGACCATGCCATGGGTTTTGAGATAAATATCAATGAGAGCCACTATAAGACAACATATTTGGAGAAACAAAGGGCTCAAATGGTATAAAGGTGTCTTAGATGGCACAAGGAGTAACTGATATGAACCATAATGTCGCTAAAATGTTGCCATGTTGGTACAAGAGAAGAAGAAGAAGAAGAAAGAAGTTCAAGAGCCAAGCTCCAGATCAAATGAATAATATGGAGGCAAGAAGGTACCTAAAGTGGAGTAACTAGAGAAGGAGACAAAGGAATGCAACAAGACTTAAGCACCATTTATAGTAGAGTTAAAAATTGACATCTAGCCACATATGAGTAAGATAGATGTGTTAAATTTGAATCATTAGTTGCAACAATTGTAAGTTTATTTTAGTGTGCATCAGGTTGGTGAAGCACATATAATCTCTTTTGATTATTTGAAGTTAAAAGGTCACATTTTGAATTGTCCTTCAAAATGCCATGGAAAAGCACTAGACATGCCAACAAGTTGCTTGAACTGATCTTTGCCCAACTTAAGTAAGACCACGTTGCCAACTTGAAACTTTGTTTTTCTTCTACCATGATCTACCCAACACTTCATCCTTTTGGTTTCCTTCATCAATTGAACACATGCCATCTCTAGCCTATCCTACCATCTTTTGATGAACCCCAGGGTTGATGGGTTGCACCCATAGTATCCTTACAACACCTTGTGGGCTGCCAACTATTGCTTCCCATTAGCCAACTCAAACAGACTGTATCTCGAAGCTAAATTTTTCTACATGTTGTAACTGAATTGGGCTTCATCCAATCACTATGCCAATTTGATTGGTCTACATGAAGAAAATGCCTTGAGTAATCCTCCAAAAGTCCATTCATGTGTTTTGTCTACCCATGGGATTTCATATGATAACTTGAACTCATCGACAACTTGATTCCAACAAGTCTAAACAATTCCATCTAGAACCACCTCACTAACAATGTCTCTCTATCCGACACAATGTTCAATGGGAGACCCCAGTACTTCAGAACATTATTGGAAAGCATTCACACAACCTCTTCCATTGCATAAGGCACCTTTGTTGGAATGAAGGTTGCATACTTGGAAAATTGGTCAACAACCATCAATTTCCCATTATAACTTTGCAAAATAGGAAACTAAATGATAAAGTCCATAGGGACACTCTCCCTAGGTCCCTATGAAACTAGTAATGGTTGGAGTGGACCTGCCTACATCCTAATGTCTATCTCGTATTATTGGAACACAAGACAAGTTTAGACATACTCTCCCATGTCTTACCACATGCATTCCTAATAGTAACCTTGTTTTAGCAACACCATTGTCCTCCATTTTCTCGGGTGGCTTACCCAAAGGAAATCATGGCACTCTCTCAAGAGTTTCTTCCAAAGGTTAGATAACTTATGCACATACATGGGATCACCGAAGTATAGAAATCCCTTGTCCATCCAAAACTTCCTCAGTTTGCATTCCTTCACCTATTTCATGATGTTCAAAGAAACATGATCCTTCTCAAACCCTCTTCAATCTTCTCTTGCAAGTTTGAGAATACTTGTACTTGACTTCCCATAGGAACCAACACATTGTCCTCCTCTAAGGCTACAAGATGCACCTTTCTGCTCAAGGCATCTACCACAAATTTTAGCTAGCCTTGTTGATACTCAATGATAATTTAAAACTCTACCAAAAAGTCCTGTCACCATGCCTACTTAGGTAACAACTCTGGTTGAGTGGAAAATAATGTGTTGCCACATTGTTCGTCTTCACAACAAATGACTCACCTAATGAGTAGTGCCTCCATGCTTGTAGGAAATGCACAATTTTGGTGATCTTTTTCTCATGAATATGGTACCTCCATTCATGATCATGTATCATCTATATGTCATGGGCCATTGGGTGACCTTCATGTGTCAAAAATCCTCCAATGGAAGAATTTGAAGTGTATTTCTGCACTTCAAATATCTAGTCAAAGTCTGGTAGCTTCAACATAAGTGCCATCACAAGTCTATGCTTTAGTTCACATAATATTTCCCAACACTTCTTTGACCAATTCCATGGTGTCCAAATCTTAGATTATGCATTAACAAACCTTCAATAGTAGCTATCCAAACCAAGGAAACACTTTACCTCATGGAATGTTCTCGACTCCTCCCAATCCTCAATTGCACTAATATTCACAAGATCCATGTAGATGAATCCTTGTCTAGTCCAATAGACCAAGAATGGAATTTTGGTCTGCCTAAAGACACACCTGGACTTCTTCAAGTATAATTGATTCCGCCTTGGCCTCAAATACTTTTTCCAAATTCCTCTTATGGTCTTTCATGTTCTCATTGGACACCACAATGTTATCCAAATAGCTCACCATTGACTTGTCCAAGAACAATTTTAACACATCATTCATTAAGGAGAAAAAGGTAGTAGGGGCATTGCACAACCCAAAATGCATAACAAGAAAATAAAAAGAACCATACCTTGTTACACAGACTATATTTACCTCAACTCCTTCTACAATCCTTACTTGGTAGTATCCCTGCCTCAAGTCTAACTTTGAGAAAACCTTTTCCTTAGCCAACTTGTCAAAATAATCTAGTACCAAAGGTAAGGGATACTAGTTCTTGATGGTTTTCTTGTTTAACATGAGTAGTCCAAGTACATCCTCAATCCTAGGGTGTCCTTCTTCTTTTGGAAGAGGATTGGTACTCCATACAAGGACCATAAAGGCATAACGAAGCCACCATCAATGAGCTTTCTCGATTACTTCTTAAATTCTTCCAAATCCAATCCAAAAAGTTGATAGAGATCCCTCACTAAAAGATGTGACCACAATTCAAGCTCAATATGTTGATCAACGATACACCTAAGCAATAGAACTTTGGAAAATACTGACATCTAGTGTGCAAACTCATTCAACACATTGCAAGTGTTGGTGGAAAACGTATCCTTGCTCCACCCTCATCCACTTCTCCAGTCAATGTTACAACACAACAATTGGTCTTTGGGCATTGAATTTCCCTCTTCATGCTGAGTGTGGACACCAACCACACCTTTCCATTTGGATTTTTTGCTATCATGTGCATAACATAGTTCTTTCATCCACAAAGTATGACCAAGTTATTCACAAATGGCATGAGAGCTAACTAAGTCCTGCCCAAGGATGACTTCAAAATCATCCAATTGCACCACTATGAAATTTGCACAGCCTTTCCACTCATCCAATTGAATGTGAACTCCAAATGCAACCATGTTGCATTCATTGGCCTTAAAATTGACCACCTTCACTGAAGCACCACATAATCCAACTTTAAGTTCAAATTCACATGCCAACTCTTTCTTCTACAAGTTGCGGGAGGCATTAGAATCCACCATTCTTGAATTCATAATCAAGTCCACATAATGAACTTGATTTAGGCTATGTCCTTCATTGCCAACCAAGGCACCTATTCTCTATAAATACTTCTCCAATGAGGGTTTCTTCCTTCCTTCTGCTATAGAAGTCAATTGCACACAACTTGTTAAAGGAACTCAATTACAACATGAACAAACTAAAGTTTTGCCTTTGCTTGAAGCATTCTACCAATCGGTACCATGGAGTGCCATCTTTAGAAGGTCTATTCATTATGTGGGGAAATGTTTAGGCTCAATTCCTTTTGAACCCAAAATTTTCCAAAGTGCATCCTCCATGACAACTCTGTGCAACTTCACTTTGTTGAAATGCACTCTAAGGCATGGTGGGACATTCAATCAGGTTGCTCTTGATATGGCTGCAACCTGCAGGAATATTTCTACTTTATCTTCCTCCACCTTCGTCCGACCTCCAATGTCTATTGGGACTATCACATATGACAACTAGTATTAATGTCATTCCAAGACTTGTGTTGTTAAGTGTTGCCTCTGTGAAGAACCCAACTTTTGGACCACCATCTCTGCTAAGAAGAGGTCGTAAAGCTGATCCAAGCATATAAGGCCACTCTCCCAACCAATATTTTCCTCCTAAAATGTGGTGAAGAGCATCTAATAAAGATCTTATACCACCTTCTCCCAAAAGTTACATTCTGATGCCACCTACCATGAACTTAAGGGTCTTGCCTATTTTTTTTTTATAGAACCCATTTAAAAGGATTCAACTAATAGCATGGTGGATCAATTGTATAATCTTATGATGGGGTGGTCTAAAGACTATATTAATCAAACTGCATATAATGAAACAAGTTGGCATAGCGTGTGTTATTTTGACACTAGCTTAGAGGATGCAATTAATCATTAGAAAATCATGTAATATGAATAGTTTGATGAGTGGTGTACAAGGGTGGTATTAGTAATATGGAAAGGTGAGGGAACTTAGAGATTTCCCTAAGTTTGATGGAATGTATGAAATACATAATTTCATATATAGCATGGAGGATAAGGTTGACCTTGAGCATTACATTGAAGCTTTGGATGTTCATTGAAAACTATTGTTGTAAGTTGGTGGGTGTTATTACACTATTTTCATCTACTTATGACACTAAAATAATTTACACCAAAGATATCACAAATTAGCATTAACCACTATATGGAAGCTCAAAACTATGGAGAAAATGCTAAATTAATAAAAGAGGACAAAATTATACTTTTGATTTAACCAGTATAGAGAATTGTGTGGCCCTCCCTTGCATGTAGCTCGCAACCATGCAATAATTCCTTCGAGACACATGAAGTTCATGTTATTTCAAGAATACAATAAATTATGCAACCCCATTAAATACCATGGTCACCTTTGGAGTTGGGCTTAGTCAAGCAAATCCCATACTAGCCAAATTTCTTCAAATGAAGGAATACACGACCATACATGGAGTAAATACAAGAACACATGTCAAGATTTAACATATAGCTCCAATTCCTCCCCAAAGAAATCTATAAATAAAGGCCTTCTCCAACCATTTTCACAAGTTCAATTCATGTAAGGTTATGTTTCCCAAATTCCCCCTCCATTGTCCATTAGATGAGGAGAAATCCTACCAAATCCGCTCCAAGATTGAGAGAGAGATCTATCCAAAGAGAGAGAACTTGGAGGCTATCTCCATCACTCCCTCAAGGTGAAATCTTCTATTTCATGTCTATTTCTTTCAATCGATGCTAATACAAAGCATTTAGTGTCTTTCTCCGAAAATCTTTTCAAATGCTTTTCATATGTCTTCATTGGATTTTATATTAATTGCTTGGGTTACTAATATGTTGTAACATTGTAGAATTGTTTCCTTTGTTGTCATTATGTGAAGATTTGATTTAAGAAGGATTATACACTTGTGTCCATCTCCTCTTTCTCTACAACAAACACAGTTCACGAAGAAGCTTCCCCCAAGTCTTGCTCCTTTCTTCATCAATTTTCCATGTAATTCATGCTTAGGGATATATTACCTTGCTTTTATCACTTACAGGTGTTCATTTTATGTCTACATCAATAGCTCCAACCTATTATTGAGTGCATTATATCAATTGATGCACCAAATCACACACAACACAATGGTGACCATACTAGGGACGAGAGCTTGAATATCATCCTTTGTTGGATTTAGAACACTTTCCTTGTCATTTACTTATTTCTAACAATCACCACCATATTTTATATTGTTTCTTTCCCTAACATATTTGTGAGGCTTGTCATTTTAAAAGATTTCATTTCTTCCATCCCTAAAAAACTACATAGTTATTGAAGTTGTTGCTAAACAATTATATGTCCTATAGTTCACATAGTTGTGCAGTTCAAGAACTACACACACCACATCATGCACATACCTACTGTATCTCTATAGTTAAGCCCTCACATTTGGCTTAGAAATTGAATTTCTTGGGATCTTTTATTTCCTATGAGGGTGATAGGATGCAAAATGTTTTTTTCTATAATTATTAATTTCTTTATCTATTGTCTATTCACTTGAAATTCCATAAAACTTAGAGAAATTGAAATCGATAAAAGAAAACACCTTTACTAAGCATTTGTCATGTGTTTTTTAGCAATCTTTCAAGTTCAAGAACTTCACATCATTCTTTGCACATAAAAGTTACTATATAAGAAACATTTACAATTCACCCTTAATCTAATTGTAATTGAGAAAATTGCTAGCTTATGACTCCTACACTAGCATCAACTTGAAAGAGGGTGTAGAAAACAAAAGGCTAGTATATCTCATTGAACTACACCCATATTTAGATTAGAGTAGCATCTTAGATTTAGGTTTCAAATAATACTCCAAGGTTATGAGAACAATGGAAACTATAAGTTTATAGGAGTGGGGAGAGGATCCCTTAAGGAGAAAAAGTGAGGTCAAAGATATGCCTTGAAAGATAGATGGAAAGATTACATTGGCTTCAACTAATGTGGATATTTCCTCTCCATACTAATGCGAGTGAACCCCAACACATCCATCTACACCCCCTAGCTTAGTGGCCCATTTTTTGGGTTTCCACCCAATTGACATGCTCGAGGTTTGTGAGTTGCACCTAAGAGGGGTAGTTAGAGGACCCATTGGATTTCAACATATTTCCACTAATTTAACCAAAGTTTCCTACTTAAATAATACTTTTTAATTTGTAGCACCAATATTGTTCACATCAAATTAAATTGATAATTGAGAGTTAACCTTCTTGATGATTTCCTTGTTGTTTCCAAGCAACAACTTATCATCGACATATAATACCAATATAATAAAATGACTGGTAACTTGTTTAGTATATACATAGTGATTAGCTTTGCTTTGTGAAAATCCAAATCCCAATATATAAATATCAAATATTTGATACCACACCTTTGATGATTACTACAATTATAGTGGTTACTTCCATCCCATAGACTAACTCAAATAGGATCTTTCTTGTATAATATTTCCTCATTATCCTATCAGCCCATAGAGAATACTTGATTTTTCTAACCTAGATTTTCTTGTTATCCCCCTGTTAATGGGGAAAAATTTCCCCAACAACTATAAGGGGTACTCCCTGGTACAAAATCCCAACTAGACTATGCACCGTTTGGTTTAGGAGACCCATCCGAAATTTGGCCCGGATGTCATTGCTATTTTTTTTTGGGTTTTACTGGTTGCGTTCCAATCTAAAGATGAAGATGGATGATGAATGGATATGCAATAAAAATATGTAGATGAAGACTATGTATTGAAAGCAAACTAATCTATTGATAATTTATCCTACCATATCCTAGCTAGGAGCATACTAAGGTAACCAGGTGAGCTATACATGAAACTGAACTATGCATAAAACCCCCACACATGTAGTTGAAATGGAAGTGCAAAATCAGAAACAAGTGCATACATACATATAACCAGAACAATCTAAATTATACTTCTTCATACGTTGACAACTCAACAATCTCAGGACTTAAAGATATGAGAAAGAATAATCAAAACTATAGAATAACATAGAGTGCATAAGATCAATCCATAGGCAAACAAACATTCTTACAATCCATGTGAATAGCATACATCCCACTTGAAGTAGTTCACAACAAAGACAA
>CBVK0103146820.1:0-13170 GCA_900067695.1 Picea abies
GTGTCCGCTTCAAATGGATGGCTGAGACTGCCCCTTGATACTATGGGCCCAACTTTAAAAGTTCTTTCCCTTTCACAATTCGCAATTTTGTGGGTCGAAGACCCTTGGCTCCCTTTTCTAAACTCCCAATCCCCGAGATGGCGATACGGGTCGGGCCCCCTTTCTGGTCAGCGCTCTTTGCATGTAACCATCGGCTAGAGCCCAAGTACTAACACCCCTCGCAACTCATAGCTTCGCGAGCTGGAGTATTGAACTTTGGCATTCTCCCCTCTCGAAGTCCCGAGACACGATGGTCAGCGAAGGTCAACCCCTTCTGGGCACTTTTCATAACTTGCAATCTTGCGCAACTAAAAGACATAGTCCACCCTTCGAACTTATGAACCTCGAGTTCGAGGAATAACTATTGTGCTTGTACTGATCGTGATTTACTCCCTTTGAAATCCCTTTTGCGCCATACTTAGCGCGACTCGGTTAGCTGCAACAACCCATCAACCACTGCTCTGCCGATGAATTCTTGCCGCAAAACAATGAAGTTCTCGCTCGCTTGATTTAATCCCGAAATAGATTTCTTTTATGAGCTGCGGCCAGCGCTCCTCGCACCATTTGCAATCCTGAATACTCTTGTGCCTCGGACGAAAAATGTTACTAACAGCAAGGTTGCACATTATTCCTGAAAGCATAAAGTTTGATAAATTTGAACAGGAATTAGAAAGTGAGATTGGTATACCATTTTCTTTATTTATTTTGGTTGAGTCAAAAATGGAACAGTTTTATCTTATCAAGGAAGTAGGTCATGTAGAAAACAAGATCAACCTTTTGAAACAAGACGACGGTTTTTTTTTTATCAAGAGGTTATCTTCTATTAATATAACTATCCTATTATAGCTTGCTTAGAATCAGTAAGTGGAGTGAATTTGTTAATATTCATATATTGTAAGTATGGGTGTAAATTGCATGGTAAGTTGCCCATCACACTTCTAATGTAATCAGTATTCTTGTTTTTCTTAATTATTTGCAAAAAAAGAGTTTACAGTTTAATTAATGAAATGCTTACTTGGTATCATTGGAAGTTTTCTTATACATGACCAAGTTAAGTTCACCTGGATTAGAGTAGGAAACTCTATATGTAAATAATTTTACAATTGAGCTTTATTTTTACTTTGTAGAATAGATTTGGTTTTGGTATATAAATAAAATAAAAATTCAATATGTACAATGTATGTAAGTGAGTATGTGTTTTAGTCTTTTTGAATAAATAAAACTGAATTCCTTATTTTATTTAATTATTTGGATCTTTCTAGAAATGATAGATCTAGTCAATGGAATAAAAAGTTAAACATATTATTTTTACAAGTTTGGTCAAAAAAATTATTCATTTCTTTATTTTAATTGACAAAGTATGTTTAGGGTAATATTTTGAAAATTGTGTTTTGATATTATATTATAGCTAATTAAGTTTCCTCAAGGTTAAACGTTAATCATAAAAATTCAAACATATAAATTCTACCTATAGGAGAAGGTATAGTTAGAATTGAAAGAAAATTAATCTCAGAGTATACTTATACGTGTAGGCAATCCAACTATATTTTGTATCAGAAACAAATATCATCCCTAGTGTTATTTAACACGTTGATTGCCCCCACTTCAAAGTGATTAAAGCAAAATTTTAAAGACAGATGATGAAAGGAAACTCATTAATGATTGCCTCCATCTTGTCCAAAAATAGATGATGAAAGGAAATTCATAAAATGATTTGCCTCATCTCGCATTAATCAAAAAGGAAGTGGTGAAAGGAAATTTGATTTCAGGTATGCAGATAACTTCACTGGGGCTATGAACGTCTGTTGGAAGTGAAGAAATATTTGTGATATCTGTAAAGTTTCTACATATCTTTAGTAGTACATTGTTATTAATTATTTTTCAATGATTTATGTATCTTGATCTGATTAGGTTTATCTAAAACAAATTTAAATATAATTTCAAACCTTGAGTAAAGACAAGATCAGTTAGAAATCTAGTCTTTGAGCTAAACTTAAACTAATTACTTTAGACAGCTCATGAGTAAATTTTAATAAGGAAATTCTTTATTAGCTTTTCTTGAAATTTGTATTCAAGCATGTATCAATTTTGACTACTGGCAGATTTATTAATTCTTATGTAAGATTTATCATGAAGGAAAGGATTTAGTTTTAATTTTCTTTGAATAATTTTTTATTTTCTGAGATTAATGACTCCATTACCCATTAAAGGCACTCGGTCTACAGTTCTTTTGTGCCTTGCATGGAGACATAATCCCTAGATGGAGCCTAATGTTGTAACATAGGTTAAAATCCTAAATAAAAATTTAAAATATTTTTATTAGAATAGACTTTTGAGTTTTATTCTAGATAATTTATTTAAAATTTATTTAATTGTATATAGGGTTTATTGTAAATATTTTTTATAAATTAAAGTTATATTGTTAAAACTAAAACATATTTACATATTTAATTTTATATTAATTATAAATAGGTGTTTTATTAAAATTTTATAGTATTATAAACTAATTAATTTATTACATGCAGGTATATTTCAATAAACATGGAGCTAGCCCGACAATCAACGACCCTCATCATGGTGCACACCCATATTAATGGTCATTATTCTTTCGTGTCCTCAAAGATTACATTGAAAGTCCTGACATGACGTCATGTAGAACCACTGGGATGCTGGACCCCCACATTCCCGAATGGTAAAAATTTAATAAGAATCAGTCTAATGACCCGATTCGGTGCCACATTAGCCTCCGAGGTGGCATGCCAACTCAGATCTAGTCAATGAATTCCACATGTAGACCCAGAAACAGCCAATGAGATAGGTCAATTCCTCGAAAAATGGGTGACACGTGTCATGTACTTTCAGCCACCTCACTTCCAGCATGGACAAATACAGAGTATACATGTGTCCATATGATGTCAACATGACGTCACTGGGGTCGAAATATTCGAGTTCCACAATGCATAATATCAACGGTTGTCACTTGTTCATGAAGGAGTATAAATCAATGGTTGAGATCATTTCGGATCTCATACATCGGCACAAAATGAAAGGCTAAGCCTGAACTTTTCTGACATTCAAGGACCGACATACGTCAATTGACGTATGCAACTAACTAGGAGGCACCACATCCACCAGGATCTCGACTATAGAATCATTGGGTTCCTAGACCACGGTTGCACCGCATATTACTCTAATCCAGTGCCACGTCATACTAGATAACCAGACCATTTCCCACTGGGCTCCCAGATCGCATTGCACAGTATATGACCCGATCTGGTGCCGCGTCATGTAGGGCCATCTGCATCAAACTGTTGGACCTTTTATTTTCTAAGTCTATTTCTATAATCTCTTCTAGTCTGGTAGACAACTCAAGATGCTACATCAGCTTGTCAGTGCAACATTTTTCAAAACAAATGAAAGTCTACCATGTGTTCGTAGTGACGTAAGCATACCACGTCAAGTGGGGTCATCGGACACCAGGATTGATTGTTGAAGTTGTATGTTGGTCAAGGAAAGGCCGATCCGGTAAAGTTTGGGTCCCACAATATAAAAAATTTCACTATACATGAGGTTTTGTAGCATGTTATTTGCTTTTGAAACATTTGGAAAGGTTTATTCTATATAAATCTAAGAATTCCCAATTCCACAATAAATGTGGAATTAATAAAACAACACGATAATTTTTAAAACGAGATCTATGGTCCCGGTGGCATATGGACATTGATCCAACGGTTGTTATGTATCAATGATCTTGAGTCCAATTTGGGCATCTAATCAACAGAATGAAGAGGTTTTTGCAGTTGAAGAGATCTAGGTATTGTTGGATCGAATCAATCCATGTTTAGAATTGGAAAAATCGAATAACAATTTATATTGTTATTTCTTTGTATAAAAATCAATTCAAAGAGATTGTAAAGGGAATTTTTGGCCCTAAACTATTGACAGCTTTCAAAAAATTGTTTTTACAAAAGATAGAGAGATCATGAGCCTCATTTCTAGAGTTTTGTGTTTTCTTGTTATATGTTCTCTATGATTTCATAAACCATTTTCTTCTATCCAATTTATTTATGTCATAGTTCTTGCAACTTGGTACAACCTCCATTGCAGTAAGATTTTAAAGCATTGTTTGAAGTACAAAATTTCCTTTGTTTTACTGTGATTAAAATAAGACATGTCCTTTGACATTTTTGCTTATAATTTCATGATATAAATAAGTTTGATGTTATTTCCTCTATTGAAGGAGTAATATTTATTTGTATTGAATACCTTTCTCCATGTTTCAATTCTATTTTCTTCATTCTACCTTTCATGCTATAATATTTTGATGAACTTTATGAATCAGATAAGGCCTCTTTATTTCTTGTTTATATTCACTGAAGACTCAGATTAATTAAGGCATTAAAATTTTCATTTTAATCATTTTAACTATTATTATGAGATGCCTCGACATTGTTCTTTTAGCCTAGAACAATCTCCGTAAAAACAAGACAAATAGATGAGAGCTAGTTATGGCATAGAAGAATGGGTCATATAAACTTTGATAATCTAGTAAAAATCATCACCAAAGAAGCAGTGAGAGATATGCCAAATATTTCAAACCTTCAAACACTCTTTGCAAGCAATGTTAGTATGGGAAATAGACAAGAACAAGCTTCAAATCAAAGGAGTACTCAACAACGAAGTCACTGGAACTCATTCATATAGATCTGTGTGCACCTACAAGAACTCAAAATCTACAAGGTGAAAATTACTTCATGTTTCTCATTGATTATTACTCTAGAATGGAATGGGTTATATTTCTTAAAAAAAAATATGAATCATTTGAGAAGTTCAAAGCATTCAAAGCCTTGGTTGGAAATGAAACTAATTTGAAAATCAAGTGCTTGAGATCAAACAGAGGAGGTGAGTTCATCTCAAATGAATTTGAAGAATTTTGTGAGCTTCATGGAATAAAGAGACATTTTTCCGCTGTAAGAACTCCACATGATAATGGAATTGTAGAAAGGAATAATCGAACCATACAAGAGATGGCTAAAACAATGTTGAATGAAGCTAATCTATCAGACAAGTTTTGCAGAGAAGCAATCAACACCGCAGTCTACATTATGAATAGAAGGAAAATCAGAGTCAGCAATAACAAAACACCTTATGAATTATGGAAGGGTATACCAACAACGGTTAAATACTTCAAAGTTTTTAAAATCAAGTGCTACATAAAGAAAGATTATGATGACTTGGACAAATTTGACTCCATAGTTGATGAAGGTGTATTTATGGGTTATAAATCAAGAAGCAAGGTTTATCGATGTAACAATAAATCATTGGGAAAAATCATAGAGAGTGTCAATGTGAAAGTGGATGAAGTAGGGAATCAAAAAGTGACAGCACATGTTCAAATAGAGGATCCAAGTTGAAAAGAAGAAGAAGAATCAAAACATGAATAAACAAAGACATCATCTAGATTTATCTCTAAGAATCATTCAGAAAATGTAATTCTTAGTGCTAAAGATACAGGAGTTCGTACTAAAATAAGACTAGAAAGTGCACTAGAACATGCAAACTTATCTTTGATATTTAAAATAGAGCATGATAATTTTACAGAAGCTAGTGAATACAAGCATTGGATTGATGTCATGGAAGAAAAGCCGAATCAAATTGAGAAGAATGAGACATGGGAACTTGTTCCAATACCAAAACATAAAAAAGTGACCAACACCAAGTGGGTTTTTAGGAACAAGTTGAATGAAGATGGACAAGTAATAATAAATAAATCAAGATTGGTTTGTAAAGGCTATGCTTAAGTTGAAGGTATTAATTTCGAAGAAACCCTCGGTTGCAAGACTAGAAGTTATCATAATGTTTTTGGAATTTGTGTGTTTCAAGAACTTCAAAGTATATCAAATGGATATCAAGACTCTCTTTCTCAATGGAAATTTAGAGGAAGAAGTATACATTGAACATCCAGAAGGATTCTTATTATCATAAAATAAGGATCATGCATGCAGATTGAAGAAAACACTCTATGGGCTAAAACAAGCTCCTAAAGCATGGTATTCAAGACTTGAAAAATATTTACAACAAGGCTTCAAAAGAAGAATTTCTCACAGTAATTTCCACATAAAGACAGTAGGAGAAAATCATTTCATTGTTGTGGTTTATGTAGATGACATCATTTTTGGAGGCAGTGTGAACAAAATGTGCCAAGAGTTTGCAACGGAATTTGAGATTTCTATTCTTGGTGAGTTATCATTATTTATTGGTTTACAGATTTCTCAATTAGACAAAGGAATATTCATTTCACAAACCAAGTATATCAAGGAAATTTTGAAGATCAGAATGGAGAATTGTGCACCAGTCAGCATACCCATGGTCACATGTAAATTGAGCAAAGATGATGAATCTTTGGAAGCTCAAACAATGTGTAGTTCAATGATTGGAAGCCTACTATATATGATGGCATCAAGGACAGACATTATGCATGTAGTAGGATTAGTTGCATGGTTTCAAATTGCACCAAAAGAAAATCATGTGCAAGAATTGAAAAGAATATTTGTATATCTAAAGGGAACCTTGGATTTCGTCTTGTGGTACTCGAGAGGTGAATATTTTACTCTAACAGCATATACATATGTGGATTGGGCAAGAAGTGTTGATGATAGGAAAAGTAAGTGGAGGAGCATTCTTTCTGGGCAATATTCTGATGTCTTGGTTGAGCAAGAAATAGTCTTCAGTTTCTCTATCCACACTAGAGGTTGAATATATAGTAGCAACATCATGTTGCACACAATTTCTTTGGATGAAGCAGACAATGAAAGATATTAATATAGAATATGATCATGCAATATCAATAATTTGTGACAACACAAGTGCAATAACTATTTCATATAATTTTGTTATAAACTCAAAAAAAAAGAATATTCCAATCAAGTATCACATCTTAAGAGAAAAAGAAGCAAAACAGAATGTCAAGTTGGAATATATTGTCACCAAATAATAAATTGCAGATATTTTCACAAAACCCCTTCCCAAAGAGAAATTTGAATATCTCAAATATAAATTGAGAGTAATGTCCATCTCATCACTAAGTGATTAAGGAGAAGAATAAGCTCAGGGAAAGCATCATTTTCCCATTAATGTCAAAGGGGGAGAGTTGCAGACAGGGGGGTAATTCTTTCTATGTTTGGTGGACTATGTGTTTCATTGCAAGATTTCCATCAATGTCAAAGGGGGAGATTGTTGTAATTATTGTCATTGATGTCAAAGGATTAATGATGAAATTAATGTCATATTACGGCTTTACAAATACACACAGCATTTCCAAGATTGATTTTTATATATATGTTTACAAGTATATTAAAAAAGGGTGCATGTGAAAAAGTAAAAAGGGGGTTTCAAACCCATGGGTTTGGGTATTTTTCCATGGTATTTGGAAAATTAAAATAAGAAGGGGAATCAATTATTTAATTAATGGGCATGTCCCTTCATTGACGGTTATGAAAAACTATAAAAAGAGAAATTATTGACAGAAAGTGTGTGTGTGAAAAATTGATGAGCAAAGATTGAATATCATTCCAAAAGGGAAGAGTTGTAAAATCAGTTTTAGGTCATCTTGGAATTTTTTTATATAAATTATGTTCTAGAACATTTCGGACCTTGAAAGTTTAAATATATGGAGGAGATATCTTGTTGTACATGTGGTAAAAAATTTGTATGATAGTTCATTATACTTTCGGAGATATTCCCTGTGTAAATTAGGGTTCCTAAATGCTCCTAAAATTGGTTTCAAACAGGTCAACTTGGCACTTTTGATATAACTTATTTTCTAGGACATTTCAAACCTTGAAATTTGAAGAAATAGAGGATAGATCTTGGTGTACATTTGGTAAAAAAAATAGATTATGGTTCGCTATACTTTCGAATATATTCTCTGTGGAAGTTAGGAATCTTGAATGCTCCTTAAATGAGTTTCAAACATGTCAATTTGGAATTTTCATTATAACTTATTTTTTGGGACTCATGAGACTGTGAATTTTTTACAAAATAGAGGAGATATACAGAAGTACCTCAAGTAAAACTTTAATATGTTGGTCTGTTGCAATTTCTGAAATATGCTCTGTGGATGTTAAGGTTTTGGAATGGTCCTAAGATTAGTTTCAAATAGGTCAGTTTGGAATTTTCACTATAACTTATTTTCTAGGAGTCTTCAAACTGTGAAATTTTTACAAAACAGAGGATACATACAGAAGTACTTTGGATAAAAAATTCAAATTTTGGTTTGTTTTACTTTCTGAGATATGCTCTATGGAATTTAGGGTTTATAAATGGTTTGGAGATTAGTTTCAAATGGGTTTCACATTTTCACTGTAACTTCTTTTCTGGGACTCTTCAAACTATGAATTTTTTATAGAATAGAGGATATATACAGAATTACCTCAAGTAAAAATTTTGTAATCAAATTTTCAAAATTGGATACGAGACATGTTTTACAAGTTTGTTCTTGGGAAGAGGCCCAAAAATAGCAATATTTGGGAAAGATACCATTTGGAAATTCAAATTTTGGTCAGACCTAGTAAAGGCAGAAATAGTGAGAAGACCTAGTGAAGGAAAAAACAGTGAGTAGACTTGGTGAAGGCAAAAGTAGAGAGTAGACCTGATAAAGGTAGAAGTAGAAAGAAGACTCGATGAAGGTTGTTAGCAACTCACAAAGAGATTGGTGTCTCTTGCTAAGTTGGTGCTTAGTGGTGGGGATTGGNNNNTTGGTGTCTCTTGCTAAGTTGGTGCTTAGTGGTGGGGATTGGTGTCTCCAGTAGATTGGTGTCTATAAAGATTTGTAAGAGTAGGTTGGTGCCGCTTAAACAAAGAGATTGGTTTCTCTTTCTAATTTGGTGCTTGGCAGTGGGGATTGGTGTCTACAAAGATCTATAAGGGCAGGTCTGTGCCTACCAGGATTTTTACCAGTGGGGATTGGTGTCTCCGGTAGAATGGTGCCTACAAATATTTGTAACAATAGGTTGGTGCCTACAAACAATTATAAAGAGAATTTATATAGTTTTCTCCTGAAAGTTTTCCACGTAAATCTCGTGTTCCATGTTCTGCGGTTAATAGATCTCATATGTGATTGTTTTCTTATGGTTGATGAATGTTTGATACTAATTCACCCCCCCCCCTTCTCAGTATAAGTGTGTGCTCAATATCTCATTCCCCACAACCTGCACAACCCAAGGAAGTGTACCACATTCTCTACATCGCAATCCCTCAGGTTTTCCCACTTCCCTTCCAAGGCTCCATCACAAGTCAAATGGAAAGTCTTAGAGTTGTGACTCCAGGAACTCTAGCTGCACCAAAATGAAGTCTTTGTACACATATGTACAAATGTACACTCAGATTCCCTCATAATATGCAAATTGGTGTCGGTAATATTCCCACATGGCCTCTTCATGCTCCCATGTGGCATCGTTAGGACTGTAGCAAGTCCATTAAACCTTTACCAAGTCGATGGCTCAATTCCTGAGTGCTTTGAATTTTTGGTCTAGTATGTGCACTAGCTCCACCCGAAATTTCCTTTCATGCTCCACCTGAATCATAGTCCAATCAATCACATGGTTAGGATCAGGCTCATACGTATTTAATAAATACACATGAAACACATTATGAACTCACATGGATGTAGGCAATGCAAGAATGTGTGCAACTGGGCCTATCCTCTTTAGAACTTCAAATGGCCCACAATATCTCACTGCCAACTTTGGGAAACTTTCCAATTTCAGTGAACTCCTTTTTTCCTTTACTTTTAGAAACACATGCTCGCCCACTTTAAATTCCTCGTGTGACTTTCCCTTGACTGCATAGATTTTCTGTGTATCTAGTGTAGTTTTTAAATTATACTTAATTTTTACAATAGGTTTTTCCATTTCTCTCAGCAATTCTGGCCCAATTTTGGTTGTCTATTGGGTTCTCCCAACTTACTAGTGTGTTGCATTTCCTGCTATACAAGGCTTCAAATGGCATCATCTTCAATGATGTTTGATACCCATTGTCGTAATTGAATTCAACCAAATGAAGATAGTATTCCCACTTGGAAGGATGAACCATTACATACATTCTTAACATTCTTCAATTATTTGGTTGACCATCTCAATTTTTCCATTTGATTCTGGATGATAAGTTATGCTCAAATTCAGATTCGTTCTAAACCCTTTAAAAAACTTACTCCAAAAATTGGAAGTGAACTTGGTATCTTTGTCATATACGATTGCCTTAAGCACACCATGTAGCCTAGAAATTTCCTTCATATATTTTTTTGCAATGTTGACTTCCTTGTGTATCATCTTGAGTGGTATAAAATATGCAGCCTTTGTAAGTTTTTTCACCACTATCATGATGGAATCATGTTTCCTTGCTCTTATGGGAAAATCAGTAATGAAATATATGGTAACAATCTCCCATTTCCACTCAAGAATGGGAAATCGTTGTAGCAATCCAGTTGGATGTCTATGCTCAACCTTTACCTTTCGGAATTCCATGCATCTAGCAATAAAATCAATGACATTTTTTTTCATTATGGGCCAATAGTATTGGCCTCTTATAGTTGCAATTGTTTTATGATATCTCGGATGTCCAACATATGGCACATTATGCATTTCCTTTAAAATTAAATTTCTCAATCCTTGAGAATTAGGAACATAATTTTTGTTCATGTACAAGAGAATTCCATCATCTCCCATTTTGTGATCTCTATATTTTTGTTGTACATCATTCTTTTGTAAGCTTTCTTTAATTTGCACATAATGTTAATTTGTTATCACAGTTTCTAAAATTTTGTTTTTTAAATCTAAATCGTACATGCTTATGGTTGTAGCATGCATTTCATGCACCCTTCTACTAAGTGCATCATCCAATGTATTATCTTTCCCTTTAATATGCTTGATGTCAAAGTCATATTCACTGAGAAATTGTAGTCATCTAGTTGTCTAGCATTCAATGTTGGTCATCCAAAAAAATATTTTAGACCACTATGGTATGTTCTCAGCTCAAATTTTCATCCCATGAAATAATTCCTCCACATTTTCGATGCATGAACAATGGTTGCAAGATCCAAATCATGGGTAGCATAATTTATTTCATGCTCCTTAAGTTTTATTAACTCATAACATATGACATGACCATTTTGTGTAAGGACTCCACCAAGCCCTTCCTTGCAGGCATCTGTGCACACAAAAAAACCATCATCTTGATCTACAACCTTTAAAATAGGTGCATTGGTTAATAAATCTTTCAAGTGTTGGAAGTTATCTTCACTCTTGGTAGTCCATTCGTATTTTATCCCTTTCTTTTGCAAAGAAGTGATCGAGTGTGCAATCTTGGAGAAACATGTAATGAATATCATGAATAACCATCTAGACCCATAAATGATTTAACTTTTGAAATATTCTTTGGTGATATCCAACTTTTGATTGCTTCAATATTTTCTAGATCTATTGTTATGCCATCCTTTCAGACAGTGTGGCTCAAGTAATGGATTTGTTTTTTATAGAAAGTGCACTTGTTCAACTTGGCATACAATTGATGTTCTCTCAACACTTGTAGCACCATTCTCAAATGTTTCTCATGCTCCTCCTTTGTCTTGGAATAGATAAGAATATCATTCCAGAAGACAATAACAAATTTATCCAAGTAGTCTTTGAACACTCCATTCATTAAACACATCAATGTATCTGGTGCATTTGTCAACCCAAATGGCACCACTACAAATTCATAATGACCATACCTTGTCTGAAAGGTTGTCTTGCTAGTATCTTGTTCTTAGATTCTTACTTGATGATAATTTGATCTCAAGTCAATCTTAGAAAATATATTTTCTCCCTTCAATTTATCAAAGAGATCATCAATCATTGGAAAAGGATACTTGTTCTTTACTGTAACCTTATTCGATTGTGTGAATTCAATACATAACCTCGGAGTTCCATCATTTTTCTTCACAAAAATAACCAAGGCACCTTAAAGAGAAAAACTTGGGCATATGCACCCCTTCTTCAGCAACTCTTCTAGTTGCATCTACAACTCTTTTAGCTCTGGTGTACTCATTCTATAGGGAGTCTTGGACATTGAAGCAATGCCTCCAAGCATTAAGTCAATAGAGAAATCAATGTTTTTCTTTGGTGAATCCTAGCAATTCCCCAAACACGTCCTCATATTCCTTCAAAATTGGATAGTCTTCAAGATTTTGCTCCTTATCAATTGTTGGCTCTTCCATATGTGTTGCATATATTTGGCACACTTTTCTAAAATTTATTTTCAACTGCGATGTTGAAATCTCTCTAATAGATATAGGCCTTGCAATACCTTAAATTGTCCTTGAATTTCCTTCCTCATCAAGACATGTGAAAGCCTTATTGTGGAAATCTAGGATAGCATGATGATTTTCCAGCCAATCCATGTCAATCAAGTAGTCATATGACCCAAGTGGTATGATGTTCAAATCTTCCTTGGTGTTGACTCCATTCATGTCCATTAGGCAATATTTAACAAGTTCATTGATTCTTCTCTTAATTCTAGTGGCGAGATAAACCAACCAAGAATTATCATGCTTACATCTCTTCAATTTAAATATGTAAACCACATTAGGATCTATATAGCTATGACTAGCTCCAAAATCAATCAAGTTGATTATCAATATTACGTTCCACCTCAATCATGTGGGATTGATAGTTTTCTTCTCTATTGTCCAAGGTGGCATAAATCCCTAACAATCTCTTGCCCATATCTTCCTACTAGTAGTCCTTGAGTACCTATATCTCCCATGGTCATCCCTCCTATCATGAGATCTATTTTCTTCTCCTTGCCTTGCATCGGTTGCTCGTTTTGTGCCAAAACCTTTATTAACTTGTCTCTACAACATATTCATACTTCGTAGTAGCTCCTCCTGAACTCTTATCATCATTTCATTGTTTTCTCTTTAGCTCTTTGTTACACGTCAAAATTACTCAGCTGGATAAGTGTCGCATATCCCTCTCAATTGTTGTAAGTGTCGCATCTTCCTTACAAATTTTGCAAGTGTCGCAAGTTGGTCACAAGTGTCGCGAATGATGTTCAGACATACTGCCATGTCGACGACACTAAGGAGACACTTAT
>CBVK0103146859.1:0-10377 GCA_900067695.1 Picea abies
CTTCATGTAGCTCTGATCAATAGAGTATATCATTGTTGGAAAACTAGAACATATCCATTTGGCACTTCTCCTGTCATCATGAGATCTGATCTATCAAGTAATCCTCTTGATACAATATCTCTGTTATAGAGAATTTTCACCATGCTTCTGTTGTGCATTGGAAGTTCTCCACCAAGTTATCTACTTCCATATGTATACAAGGGTCTCTTTCTGGTATGCCTCAAAGTCTTGAGGTTTCTCTTCATATGTTATTTTTTCAACTGCTCTGGAGAAAAGTCTTTTCATTCATCTTGATGTAGCACTCCAACCCATGGATGATATAATGAATCATGTATAGTTATGTATGGTTTACCGGAATGAGCAATCATAGCCTTTTCCCTCCATCTGGGAGAGCCTCTAGTTTTGGATCTTGGAATGCTTTAGCTCATAAGTCTTTTGTACACTAGTCTTCATCACAAGTTTCAGTTCTTCTTGATTACTTTCATATTAGGCTGGTAATCTGTGATTCTCGATACAATGACTGGTTGTTCATGCTTCTCTTCTTTCTTGGAATCTTCATGTTATTCCTCATGTTTTTTTTTCTTTAGCTTTTTGGTCCATGGAGTTTCTTATAGATTCTATGCCTTAAAGATTCCACTTATTTCTTTCATCATAGGATCATAGATCTGGATGGACAACTAGGGATACTTTAAGGCTTCTCTTTGAAGAAGACTTCTTCTGAGGTTGAACTGAGCACATATTGTCTTTCATGGTTACTACCATGGATATATACTTCATCATATTCAATGGATCATAGGATTNNNNTGTATGAGTGCATATAATCGACTCCCTCCATCTAACAGAGTCCATGCTTATGTCTGCATCCTTATTGTCTTCTGCAAAATATAATTGGCTCTCTCTGTCTAACAAAGTCCACGCTTCCATCTTGTTGTCTTCTACAAAACATCATAAGTATTTCTCCAATTTCCTCTTGATTGCTAACTTCTTTCTATCTTTGTTTCTTCTAAGTCTCTTCATGATTTATTCAGCTTATCTTACAATAGTTTCCACATGATTTTCTTGATGTATTTCATTCTTTCATGTATTATACAATGATATCAATCCTTATCTTGTTGTTCTTCTATCGATATAGTTCTTCTTGGAACACATTATCTTCCAAGAGATAGATATACAAAATATGTACAAGGAATAAGAAGAGTATTGTTACCTTCAGAAGAAGAAGTCTCTTTCATCCTTAATAGTAACTTGTAGTCACAGGAAGAAAGATGCTATGGGAATTTCCTGGCTGGTCTGATAGCAAAAATTACACATGCTCATGAGATGAGATTTATAAGAAAGAGAATAGAAAATGGCGAGTGCTCATGGGTTTAGAATTATGACTAAGAGAATCGAAAATGGGAGGCACTCCATCATCACCAAGAGGTAGGTAAAGTTATTCGTTATGGGTTATTAATCATTTTCCTCTGCTCTTCTGTTGTGTATTTGGAATGCTATAATTTTCTTAATTTAGAGTTAGATTGATAGCAGATCATTTTTTATCCCACATATATGGTATCTCCTTCAAACATGTTCGCGATTCTATTGTTAGATTAGACTTAATGGTGGTCGAGATAGATGACTTTGACCCCAGAAGAATGGACCTCCCTTAAATAAAAATTTATGTCCATGTTATGGGCTTCCCGTCGGTGCTTAATATCCTAATATTATTGGAGTATATATAAATAAAAATATTAACAATATATCCCTCATATTAGTCCATTAACACTATCATTAACCATATAGGAATGCTCATTAGATGTCCATTATAATCAACTGAAATATATGGATTCTAATCAACCGAAATCAATGCCCTCCCTGAATCCTATTCTGTGCCATGTTTTGTGCCATGGAATGTACAAAATAAGTTCACATTCAAAATTTCAAAGTAAGTTTTCATCGTGTTAAAATGTGTTTTAAAAGAGTAATAATTAATCAATTAATTAATGTTAAGGGTTAATTATTAAATGTACTTTTGTAGGTCTTAGAATTTTCAATTCCATAGTGATCCTTTGAACCACCCTTTTTACACATAAATAACTTTTCTAGAATCGATAAAAATATTAATATTATTTCCCCAAATGGGGTGTTACTACAAGATTGAATAATGAAAACTTAGGAATTAAACATTTGACACCTCATTGACCAACTCTCCACACCAAACCTATCTCTCTCCATCTTGGTCTCCCTCTCTCCCCAACTCTCTCTCCCTCTAACTTGCCCCACATTCCTCTCCCTCTCACTCTCCCTTCTTACCCTTTCCCTCTCTCTCATTCCCTCCCCACCTCTCACTCCACTACTCCTTCAATATATCCCTCCCCCCATCCCTCCCTATATCTTTCTCCCTTCCCCTCTCTCATTCTCCCCCCTCACTCTCTTACCCTTTCCCTCTCTCTCATTCCCTCCCCACCTCTCACTCCACTACTCCTTCAATATATCCCTCCCCCCATCCCTCCCTATATCTTTCTCCCTTCCCCTCTCTCATTCTCCCCCCTCACTCTGTGATTTTATCCTTATCTCTCTCTATCTCTCTCTACCACTCTCTCTCTATCCCCCTCTACCACTCTCTTTCTACCCTTCTCTCTCTCTTTATCTCTCTATCTCTCAGATTATGTAGAGTGATAGGGAGAGAGGCCTAAATGTAGGGGGTAGTGAGAGACAGATAAAAAAGGGGGGAAGAGGGAGAGAGAGGGAGGGAAAGAGGGAGGGATATATGGAGAGAGGAAGAGAATGAGAGGAGGGAGGGAAAGAGGGAGGGATATATGGAGAGAGGAAGAGAATGAGAGGTGGTAGAGAGAGAGAGTGAAAAAGAGAGATGGGGTAGAGAGAGAGAGATATGTAATGAGAGTCTAATAGAGCGATGAAAAGAGAGAAGGGGTGATGGAGGTAGACACAGAGGAAGGATTTAATGATAGAGAGAGATGGAGGGATTTAAAGAGAGAGATAGGGATGAAGTTAGAGATAGAAAAAGAAAATATTCAGGGAGAGAATGCATGGGGGGATAGAGAGGATGAAGTTATAGGCAGATATATGTGGATTGTGACAGAGGTAAAGAGATATATTGGGAGATATTTGGGGTTATAGAGAGAGGTAATATATGATAAAGGGAGAGAAAGGAAAATGGGGGAGGATAGAGGGAGTGGGAGAGATTGAGTTGGCTAGAGAGAGGGATAGGGTGGTGGTAGATAGACTGGGAGAGATATTAAGTGAGGAATATAGAGAGGGGTGGTAGAGAGAGAGAGAGAGAGAGAGAGAGAGAGAGAGAGAGAGAGGTATGAAAGAGAGAGATAGTAGAAGGGTGGGAGAGAGAGAGGGAGAAAGAGACAGAGACAGATGGAGGAAAATAATGTGTTAGAGAGATACATGTAAAGACAGAGAGATGGAGAAACCTAATATTTTATATCATCCTCATATATTTTATCCTCAATCTGTGTATCAGGTTGTTGTTCTTTCTCTTGTAAAACCACAGATTGCAAAAAGTAATCCCAAGACATTTTAATTTCATCTAGTGCGAAGAGCACCAGGATTTTTATCAAACCCTAATGATACAAGCTTTTGTGGGGAGACTCAGGATGGATCTAAACCCTTCTGGCCATGTTAGTGATGCTTTTGAGAAAATAAAAGGGAAAGTTTAACTTTGTATCCCCACTCAGATGCATGATAAAACGAAGGTAGTAACAATGTATACGTGTGAATTGACCCTCACGTATAATGTATCTCTGGAAAGTTGTGAGAGTACCTTTCCATTCTTATTTTATCAATGTGACAGGAATCCCCTAGCTCCAATCGGGGTTTTGTTTCTTTCTCACCAAAAAATTGTTACAGAGTTCAAGGTTTATATTGCCATTTTTAAACCACCTTTCCCTACACACCGGGAGAGTGCATGCTACCCTGATAAAGCTTGGTGTAACATGAATACAAGTGTCCCCAAGATGGGTTTGAAACCCATCAAATGTATGTGAAAATTTCATGGCCACACCTATGTTTTATCCCTTGAATGAGAAAATGAATTCATACCACTCCTCTTTGAAAAACAAGTCTTTGAGTTATTGGACAACTTCGAACAGCTCAAGCCCCTATGGCTCGAGTCTTTTCAACTACCATCGTCTTAGGGGGATACCCTGTTCTGTTGATCCCCTGAGCGAAAGGATGATATTGAACCTTAATTCACTGAGACTACAGATGTCAAGTTGATAATGACCTTAATTTTTATGAAGTTGTACCTGCAAATTTAATTCCCCACAACCTCTATGATGATGAAAACGACAGGTTAAGTTTGCACAATTCTAACACAACCTTAACATGAAATGCATGATGATGAAATCAGAAATGACTTTTGTATGCCAGAGTGCTCATGATCATGCATGTTCATGCATGCACCAACACTGCACTTTTTAAATATTTAAATTTATTTATGAATGTTAAAATAATGCACTTTTATCCTGTTTGCAAGAACAAGACTCTTCTTGCAATCAATGTTTTTTTAACTAAAAATGCCCTGCAAACTTGCTATAAGCTCAAAAAAGTAGTATAATATGACAATATGTTGTTAACCTAAATCAAATTGTGCAACAATATTTCAATAAAGCAATAAAATGGTGCAAAAATAATAGAAGGGTAAAACAACTCAAGCTGACTCATGAACCATGGAGAAGGGACTGAGAAAAAAAAAATTAGGCCTGAAAAGGATGTATAGGCTAATGAAGGGGAAGAGAAGGGATGAAGAACTAAGTTCCAACATTGGCTCCAAATGGTGATAACACTTCCCTGTGAGGTGTTATGAACAGTATATCGAGTGCCTTAATTCTCCAAACTTTCTCTCTCTTATTGGAACATACCTCTGTTTCTATCTGCCAACCATGTTCTATGTCTTTATTCAATCTAAAACTTAAAAATGCAGATACACCCTAGTGCCTTTGTTGGGATATGGATTATTTATTCAAACAACTATCAAATCAAAATGAAAATAAAAACATCTATGGTATAGGATGGACCACCCCTGGTCCCTTAAATGAAATAATTTTTCAGGAAGTGTCCATAAACTAGTCCTCCAAAGATCCCGGTATCATCTAGGTTTTGCAATATGAATGTATTATTATTCAGAAAATTGGCCACTTTGAATGGACCAAACCATAGGTTATCAAAATTACCATGCTTAGGATTTTCCTCCTCCTGACATCCCACCTCAAGACCATGTCTCCTTCTTGAAAGATTTTCTTTTTGGTTTTCCTATCAAAGGAAAACTTGACCTTACTATGGTATGCATGAGTTATCTTATTTAATTCTTCTCTTTCAGTTGTTCTTCAATGATATGATAAATTGTTCTCTGGATGTGATTGGGTTCCTCAACTTCTTCTTGTAAAAACTTTCAAACTGGTAGGAAAAGATAAGTAGGAAAGACAACATCTACCCCATACACTAGTTGGAATGGTGAGGTTCCCAATGATTTCCTGGTGTTGAATCTGTCAGTCCATAAGAAATATTTAAGATTAGATTCCCAATACTTATTTTTTTCATCCAACAACTTCTTGATGATCCTGATGAGAGTCTTGTTTGATGATTTAACCAACTTGTTTCCCTGGGTGTAATATGGTATAGAATATGTGAGGATAATGCTATAACTCCCACATAAGTCAACCATGGCCTTAGAATTGAATGCTTGGGAACTGTTTGTTACTAACTTCCTGGGAAAACCAAACCTTGCAAAGAGATTTTTTTCCAAGAAATTAATGATCACCTTGTGAGTAGCACTTCTTGTGGGTACTGCTTCAATCCACTTAGTGAAGTAGTCAATTACAGTGATCCACTTATGTTGTGCATTGGAGGATGGGTTTATTTCACCAATAAAGTGTAGTCTCGATTGCTAAAAGGGACCATTGGAAGTAATGGAATTTAGGAGTACTGAAAGAAATTTATATTTTCCAACGAAGTTCTGGCATTCTTCACAAGCTCTTACTATGGAAAACACATAAGGGAATATGGTGGTCCAATATTATCCTTCCCTTGGGATATTAGGGGATGTATCTTTCCAATGTTTTTGTCCTCGACACACCCCTTTGTGTGTGTCTATTATTAACTATTAGACTCATCCTCATCCAAACATTTTAGCAAAATTCCAGCAGGATATCTCCAATACAAATTTTGGTTTATGATGCAGAATTTTTCAGATTTCATTTTAAGACACCTTAGCTTTGATTTTTCCATTTCAGATGGAGATTCTACAAAAAGTACAAAACATATTTATACCAGGGTGAAAAAGAGTAATTCTCAAATACATGTATTTTCTCCTTTGCAGCCTGCATCATGGAGGCATCTAATTGGGTGAAAGTATGGTGTAATTCCAGTGCTTTACAGTTTGAATATGATAATATTTTTGCAATTTCTTCCCCCTTAATCATCTTGGTGGGCTTGATGTTTACGTCATACTATAACAATTTGACAATCAACTTGCCCCTCTTCCCTTCACTATCTGGCTACACTAGAATTTCCTTCACACTGTTGCTAGGAACATAGGCTATTATGATGGACTGCAGAACATACACCCCAAAGACATTCAAATATTTGACCTATGCATAGGCCTACTTCTCCAATATGTCATATTTTAGTTCCACATCCTGGAAAGCTTTACTGAAGAAGGAAATAGGATTTTCTTGCCCTTCTTCATTCTTTTGCAACAATACTACAACAATAGTTTCCTTGGAGGAAAAGGAGAAAATGAGGAATTCCTTGGAAAAGTATGGACTAACGAGCATAGGGGATTCAACCAAATCTTGCTTGATCCTCTAAAAGGATCATTTGGCCTCCTGTGACCATTTGATATCAATATCTTTCTTCAGCATGTTAGTAATAGATTTTATGATTTTAGCAAAATTTGGCACAAAGCACCTAATTTTTTTTATCTTGCCTATGAAAGATTGAATAGCGTTCTTGTTCCTAGGGATGCTAATTTTTTGGATAGCATCAACTCTCTCTGAGTCTATTTTTATTCCCCCTATTGATAAATTTGGCCTATGAATCTACCTTCTAACATAAAAAAAATGGGACTTTTTAGGATTCAAAGAGATTCCATACCTTTTGCATTTGTGGAAAATATGCTCTAGGTGTGGTAGATGTTCATCATCAAATTTAGAGAAAATGGTGATGTCATCTAGGTATATTACCATGAACTTGTCCTTTTCACCCACAAATGAAATGTCCATGTTCCTCTAGAAGGTGTCCATTGCATTCATTAGACCGAAGGGCATTTTTCCATACATGAATGTGCCCCATGGGTTTTTGAAGGTTTTTTTCTCTTTGTCTTATTCAAGAATTGATATCTGGTTATAACCTGAATATCCACCCATCCTATATAAAATGTGTGAACCTACTACCCTTTGAAAAATATGGTCCATCTTGGGAAAATGATAGTTGTCTTATAGAGAGAATCTTATAGGTTCCCGAAGTCAACACCCAAGCATATCTCTCCACTTGTATTCCTAACAAGCACCACGTTGACCAACAAATTTGAACACCTCAAGGGCGCAATGATTTTGGCATGAAGAATTTGTTTCAATTCTTTCTCAATAATAGAAATTAGCAGGGGATTGAATTGCCTATTTTTTTGTCTGAATGGCGTTGATCCTTCCTTCAGGGGGATCTTGTGTTGAATAATGTCAGTATCAAAGGTCTTCAATTCCTCATAATACAATGAAAAAATATCATAAAATTGTTTCATGAGGATGGCATACCTTCTTCTTTGTTCCTCTGGCAGTGCCTTGGATATTTTGACTACTTTGGGATTTTCAATTGTCCCAATGTTGCACTCCACTACCTCTTGTTCCCAATTTTTCATGGAAACTTTCCTGGAGACATCATTGTTGTCAAATAACCTCTCTAGTGGCACTAAACCTCTTGGGATATGGTTTGTCTTGAGTTCCACAATGTTGTGTCCAACCACCTTGTCCAAAAAATGAGATGTTTGTTGATTTTTTGTTTCATCTCCCTCATTTTCCTCATTAATAGAGATATCTTAGAACTCTCCAATGGTTTGGAGGAATATTTTGAGCTCTAGGTCATCACTAAAGATCTGCAATGCTTGGCATCATCTGGTATGGTTTTCCTAGGTCTAACCTCCACTTCATACTTGACATTTGGACCAATGGGAAGCTTAAAAGTGATGGCAGCCAAGGCTAAGGAATCTACCCTCTGATTGGCCTCTCTAGGAACAAAGGAAATATTGAATGCTAGAAAGAAGTTTTCCACCAAGTCCCATACATCATTTATGTATTGTTTCAGCCTTTGTTACTTTTCTTGATAAAAAAATTTTACTTTATTGAAAATCATCACATAATCACTGAAGACTTCCAATCTATCAATGGCCATGTCTTTAGCAGCCATAAATCCCAACACCAAGGCTTCATATTCTTCTATGTTGTTATTTGTTTAAAAATCCATCTTATATGAGAGTGTAATCAGCTCCGTTGAAGCAGAAATGAGGACTATACCAACTCCAAATCCTTCTTTTAAAGATGATCCATAAAAATACATATTCCATACATCGTACCCTTTATCTGTTAGTCATTGATTTCTGCATTTGTTGACTGATATTTCTGGTGCATCCTAATTTATATGAAAAATAGATGGCCCGATTTCATCCTCAACAACATAAATCAGATGGTTGTGTGGATTTTGATGATCAATGACAATATATGCCAATCTGAATAGTTTCCTAGATTGTGTTCCCCTTCAAAGAGAGGAATGGTTTCATATGTGAGATCCATCCGAAGAGATCCTCCAACTTTGTTGGCCCATGTTCTCAAAACAAGAATACCAAAATTAGGGGAAATTTCATCTACCACAGTATCCATCACTACACTTTTCATGAGTAGTTGAGACAAAGAAACCACCAGATATTTAATCAGTCCCAAGCATTTTACCTTTTTAAAATCAAATGAGTAAATATACTCATATGGCTTGGTGATCTCCAACCCTTGATCCTCCATTACAACTTTACAACTTTAGGCATCACAATATGGGAGGCCTCTGAATCCATCAAACAATTTTGCAAGATTTTTTCATGGACATTCAAGGACATATAAAAGGGTGCAGAAGCATTGGACCCATCTTCAATGTGTGGCGTAATGTTATTGTTTGATTATATTAACCCAAGTCGGAGAAATTGACATTACTATCGATTGATTGAGATTAACCCGTAAAAATAATGATATGTGGTTACTTGGCACTATGATTACAATTTACCATTATTCGTCATCATTTTCTACATTGTGTTTATATCCGTCCTTCGAGTTGAAGCTCTCGGACACTACCTATTTGAGATCAAATAACTGAAGTTTTTTTTAAGTATGATTTTGGACTTAGTTGGACGACTATGTGAGTGTCATTCCTCCCAATAATGCCTAATAATAGTGGTTTGGCTCTCCATGTGTATTAGTAACAATTCCATGGAAGACCATTGGAATATGCATAAGCCAAATAATGGTTAGATTCCTAGCACAAATGCTTACCGTAGGTGTGGAGACAAAATTTTTAGCTATGGAGTTTAAGGTAGAGGTAAAGGTAATGACCACGGTATTAATTATCATGGTCCCTCTTAGGCATAGGCATGGAATTTTATTCCTTAAAGTACCCATAATAGCAAGTGTACTTTGTTGGATTTCCCCTTCGTGCTTCATGGCCCTAGAAAATTCTAGAGTTTGTAGATAGGGTCAACGTAGAAGTCTATATCATAATAGACATACTTGTGGAAAGCATAATAGTAATAGCATTGGTAATCGATAATGTGTTAGTAGGGTCCTTCGCTAATGTGATAGTAGGGTCTTTCCTTGTGGGTGTAGATATTATCCATGTTCATGCTCAATTCCCCATTTCAAGGTGATAATTACTACAATATCCAATACATTCAAATTGAGTTTTTTCTAAAAATTAGTATAATTTCACATAGTTCTCATTCATTTCTCAATATCCAATAAAAATGTAGTAATTGATTTTATGCCAACTGAGTACAACCTAATATACTAAAGTAATGTTCAACTCGATATGCGATTAGTTCCTTAGATCGTACCCATGAATGGAGATATCACTCAGACATGTTAACTATGGTGGATCTGGAAATGAAGTTGGAAAATTCCCATACCGCACCCGCATCATTATGTATTGTGGATCTCGAGTACAAGGGTAAATCTCAAATTTGGTCCTTAAGGAGATAAAATAATGCTTTAATAGATTTGAATGGACTAGAATGAAATGGACCATTTCAAGTTAATTACATTGACATTCAATTTCAATCTCTCATATTTTCTCCTTTCTCCAATAGAGGTGCATTCGAGTGGGGGGGGCNTGNAA